>JACMZG010000137.1:0-27412 GCA_018340805.1 Microvelia longipes | reverse complement strand
CAGTTACTATTCATGATGTAGTATTGATCTCAAATTAGATAGTGCTGGTCATGATGAAAAGGTTGGTGGAAATCAAATTCAAAACAGTGTCTTTTTATCGTGAAGCATTGTCAAATGTCAGACAGTGACTATTCATGTTGTACTAGTTTGCAAATTAGAATAGTGTTCTGGGGTCATGATGAAAAAATTGGTGAAATCAAATCAAAACCCAGTGGCCTTTTTATCGTGAAGCATTGTCCCAAAATCAGAACAGTACTATTCATGATGTACTATTTGCCAAATTAGAATAGTGCTGGTCATGATGAAAAAATTTGGTGAAATCAAAATCAGGAACAGAGCTTTTTATCGTGAAGCATTGTCCAAATTCAGAACAGTATCTATTCATGATGTAGTATTGACCAAATTAGAATAGTGCTGGTCATGATGAAAAATTGGGAATTTCAAATCATAAACAGTGCTTTTTATAGTCCGTGAAGCATTGTCCAAAATCAGAACACGTACTATCATGTGTACTATTTGCCAGAATTAAATAGTGTCTGGTCATGATGAAAAATTTGGTGAAATCAAAATCAAAACAGAGCTTTTTATCGTGAAGCATTGTCCAAATCAGAACAGTACTATTCATGATGTAGTATTGACCAAATTAAATAGTGCTGGTCATGATGAAAAGTTGGTGAAATCAAATCAAACAGTTGCTTTTTAATCGTGAAGCCCATTGTTCCTCCAAATCAGAACAGTACTTTCATGATGTTTACTATTTGCCAATTAGAATAGTGCTGGGGTCAGGGATTGAAAAAATTGTTGAATCAAATCCAAAACAGTGCTTTTATCCGTGAAGCATGTGTCCAAATCAGAAACAGTACTATTCATGATGTTACTATTGCCCAAATTAAGAATAGTCTGGTTCATGATGATAAAATGGGGTGGTGAAATCAAATCTCCAGATACAGAGCTTTTTATGCTGGTGAAGCAATTGTCCAAATCAGAACCAGTTACATTTCATGATTGTAGTATGACCAAATTAGATAGTGCTGGGTCATGATGAAAAAATTGCGGTGAAATTCAAATCAAACAGGTGCTTTATCGTATGCATTGTCCAAATCAGAACAGCTACGATATCATGATGTACTATTTGCCAAAATTAGAATAGTGCTGGTCATGATGAAAAATTGGTGAAATCAAATCAGAACAGAGTTTCTTTTTATCGTTGAAGCATTGTCCAAATCAGAACAATCCAAGATTTAACTTTTATTCATGGAATGTTAGTATTGACCAAATTAGAAATAGTGCTGGTCATGATGAAAAGTTGGTGAATTTCAAAATCAAAACAGGTGCTTTTTATCGTGAAGCATTGTCCAAATCGAACATACTATTCAATGATTGTACAATATTGGCCAAATAGAATAGTGTGGTCATGATGAAAAATTGGTGAAATCAAATCAGAACAGAGCTTTTTATCGTGAAGCATTGTCCAAATTCAGGAACAGTACTATTCATGCATGTTAGTTATTGGACCAAATTAGAAATAGTGCTGGTCATGTATGAAAAATGGGTGAAATTCAAATTAAAACAGTGCTTGTTTATCGTGAAAACATTGTCAAATTCAGAACAGTCTATTCATGATTATAATTTGCCAAATTAGATAAATAGTGCGGTTCATTGATTAGAAAAATTGGTTGAAATTCAAATCAGAACAGAGCTTTTTTATCGTGAAGCAGTGTCCAAATCAGACAGTGTTTTTACTGATTCATGATGTAGTATTTGACCAAATTAGAATAGGTGCTGGTGGTCATGATAAAAAAAATTTTGGGTGAAATCAAATCAAAACAGTGCTTTTTTCGTGGAAGCATATTGTCCAGAATCAGAACAGTACTATTCATGAATGTACTATTTGCCAATTAGAATAAGTGGCTCGTCTATGATAAAAATTGGTGAATCAAATCAGATACAGGAGGCTTTTTATCGTGAAGCATTGTCCAAATCAGAACAGGTGACCTATTCATGATGTAGTATTGACCAAATTAGAATAGTTTGCTGGATGATGAAAAAGTTGGGTTGAAATTCAAATTCAAAACAGTGCTTTTATCTGTGAAGCATTGTCAAATCAGAACAGTACTATTCATGATCTGTACATTTGCCAAATTAGAATAGTGCTGGTCATGATAAAAAATTGGTGAAATCAAATCAAAACAGTGCTTTTTTATCGTATGATAGCATTGTCAAATCACGATACAGTTACTATTCATGATGTACTCTATTGCCAAATTAGAATTAGTGCTGTCATGATGAAAAATGCGTGAAATCAAATACAGAACAGAGCTTTTTATCGTTGAAGCATTGTCCATTAATTCAGAACATGTCTATCATTGATGTAGTATTGACCAAATTAGAATAGTGCTGGTCATGATGAAAAGTTGGTGAAAATGGAAATCAAAACAGTGCTTTTTTTATCGTGAAAGCATTGTTCCAAATCAAACCAGTTACTATTTCTGATGTTTACTATTTGCAATTAGAAATAGTAGCTGTGGTCATGATGAAAAATTGGTTGAAAATCAAATCAAAACAGTGCTTTTTGTATCGTGAAGCATTGTCCAAATAGAACGTACTATTCATGATGTAGTTATTTGACCCAAATATTAGAAAATAGTGCTGTCATGGATATAAAAATTGCGTTGAAAGCAAATCAGAACAGAGCTTTTATCGTGAAGCATTGTTCAAATCAGAACAGTACTATTCATGAATGTAGTATTGACCAAATTATAGGTGCTGGTCATGATGAAAAATTTGGTGGTAAATCAATGCCAAAACAGGCTTTTTATCCGTGAAGCATTGTCCAAATCAGAACAAGTTACATATTCATGATTGTACTATTTGCCCAAATTTAGAACAGTGCTGGCATTGATTGAAAAATTGGTGAAATCAAATCAAAAACAGTGCTTTTTATCGTGTTAAAGGCATTGTCCAATCAGAACAAGTACTATTCATGATTGGTACTATTTGCTCAAATTAGAATTAGTGCTGGTCATGAGATAAATTGGGTGAAATCAAATCAGGAACATGAGGCTTTTTATCGTGAAAGCATCTGTCCAAATCAGAACAGTTACTATTCATGATGTAGTATTGACGCAATTAGATAGTGCTGGTTTCATGATGAAAAATTGTGAATATCAAATCAGAACAGAGCTTTTTTATTCGTGAAGAACATGTTCCAAATCAGAACTTAGTACTATTTCATGACTGTACTATTTTGCCAAATTAGGAATAGGCTGGTCATGATGAAAAATTGGTGAAAATTCAAATCGACAGGCTTTTTATTCGTTGAAAGCATTGTTCAAATCATTGAAACAGTTACTATTCATGATGTAGTATTGAGCCAAATTAGATACGTGCTGGTCATTTGATGAAATAGTTGGTGATGAAAATCAAATCAAAACAGTGCTTTTTATCGTGAAGCATGTTGTTCCAAATCAGAACAGTACCGATTCATGATGTACTATTTGCCAATAGAATAGTGCTGGTCATGGCATGAAAAATTGCGTGAAATCACTTCAGACAGAGCTTTTTTATCGTGAAGCATTGTCCAAATCAGAACAGTACTATTCATGATGTACTATTTGCCAAATTTAAGGAATAGTGCTGGTCTCTCATTATGATTTAAATTTGGTGAAATCAAATCAGAACAGAAGCTTTTTATCGTGAAGCATTTGTCCAAATCAGAACAGTACTATATGATGTACTATTTGCCAAATTAGAATAGTGCTGGTCATGATGAAAAATTGGTGAAATCAAATCAAAACAGTGCTTTTTACGTGAATGCATTGTCCAAATCAGAACCAGTACATTCATGATGTAGTATTGATCCAATTTAGAATAGTCTGGTCATGATGATTAAATTGTGTTTGAAATCAAGATCAAACAGATAGCTTTTTTATCGTGAAGCATTGGTTCCAAAATTCAGAACAGGGCTTTTATCGTTGAAGCATGTCCAAATCAGAACAGTACTATTCATGATGTAGTATTGACCAAATTAGAATAGTGCTGGTCATGATGAAAAATTGGTGAAATCAAACAGGAATCAGAGCTTTTTACGTGAAGCATTTTGTCCATAATCAGAACAGGTGCTTTTTATCGTGAAGCATTGTCCAAATCAGAACAGTACTATTCATGATGTAGTATTGGATCCAAATTAGAATAGTGCTGGTCTAATGATTGAAAAATTGGTTGAAATCAAATCAGAACAGAGCTGTTTTTATCTTTCGTGAAGCATTGTCCCAAATCAGAACAGGTACTATTTCCATGATGTTAGTATTGACCCAATTTAGAATAGTGCTGGTCATGGGATGAAAATATTGGTTGAAATCAAAATCAGAACAGAGCTTTTTATCAGTGAAGCTTGTCCAAATTCAGAATCAGTACTATTCATGATTGTTAGTATTGACCAAAAATTAGAATAGTGCTGGTCATGATGAAAAATTGGCGTGGAAATCAAAATCAGAACAGAGCTTTTTATCGTGAAGCATTGTCCAAATCAGAACAGTTACTATTTTTTTTTTCATGGGGGGTAGTTATTGACCAAATTTAGAATAGTGCTGGTCATGATTTGGAAAAATTGGTGAATCAAAATCAAGAACAGAGCTTTTTATTCGGAAGCTATTGACTAAATTTTAGATACAGTATTAGTCATCGTATTAAACATTGGCCAAATCAGATCAAACAGACAATTATGTATCTAGATCTAGCTCTATTTTTGGTAGAGTTTGGCCCATCCATAATGACTTTGTTGGGTTACAAATTATTCAAGTGGCATCAACCTTCTTTCAATCACAAGCCAACCTCTTGCTTATAAAGACTAAGTACAAAAAGTTTTATACATCTATGCATACTTAAAAAAATGTATATGATCATTAAAACACGGACCTAACATTTTATATAAATAAATTTAATCAATAATCATGGGAAGTGATTTGTAATGTTGATAATTAAAACAGGTTTAACAATTAGTGTGTAAATTTAATAATATTAAATAATAATAGTTTAATATGGTGAAAAATGGGTAAGAATAATAATAATTAGGGCACACAAAAATAATGTGTGGCATTGCAATAAAACATAGTTCTCGTGAAACATTTTTTGCGAAAATTAATAATACTTAAAGAAAATATACTTAGCATTAAGTTTCTGAACATGCTTTTTAGAGATTTTTTTTGAATTCCTTAATTCTTCAAGAGGCACAGATTCCTAAGGTTTATCCCATTTAATCTAAATTACAAAAACGACCCCACTCCTTGATAGCGAAGCAAAAGAATTGTCTCACATAGAGCTCCCTGAGGGACCCCTTTTTCTTAATTCTTTTAAGTGTGTACTTAAGCTAAATTACTCCATGGGGGTGGTTTTTGTTTAACTGTCTTAAATTAATATAAATACCTACTTGTGAGATAAAGGAAGGAGTTTTTAGGTTTTAGTGTAAGCTACAAATTTAGAGAATTTAATTTTGTATTATACGTCATGGAAGATAAAATAAATTGTTTACACTTCAAGACAAATCTATTGGTCGGCTTTGGGTCGTAAATATCTAATCATAGAATGTGATTGATTAACTCAGCTTTGATTGAAAATTGATTATGTGTCGCCACTCACAACGTGTAATTAGTATTAAATTATAAGTAAAAAAAATATAATAAATAATTAAATTATAAGTGGTAATTTCTAATTACCAACCTTTTGTGATCATACAATTTAAAAAATATCCTAGATAAGATTTTATGAGCACTAGTGGAGTTGTTCATAATGAAAAGGAAGCAAAGAAAAGTCTCTCCACCTATAATTTATTTATTTATGTCTTTCTTTAAATCTCTTTTTTCATTTTTTATTAATTACTCATTTAAATTAATTTATTGTTTTACTTTTTATGAATTGACATTCATAACATTCATAATTTTTTATTAATTTATTACTTATTTGTATTGGCACTGATGATGGCCTCATTTAGGTTGGAAGCGCTTGGAGAGACTCTTTTCTTCGTTCCTTTCATAAATTTTTCAATTATGTAATTACAGTTTTTTGGTTTCAATAAGTTAAACAGACTCAACCTCTTGCTATTATATGCGTTATCCGGGCAACCTCATAAGCGTAATTTTCCAATGAAAATTCACTAAAAGAGATTTTAAGAAGTTCATTATGTTACATTTTGTGAAATACAATGCTTTTTATCAAACCTAAATAAAAGAAATAAAAAAATTAAGACAAAAGAATAAAACATTAATATTGTAAACCAAATTATAATATAATGAAAAATAATTTTTACTCTTAATAATCAAACAATCTGGGTGGGCCGTCAGATCATAAAAATGAAGACGATATAGAGTGATCTAAATCTATAAAAGATCAAGGAAGTCATGATTATGATCTAATAAGGCTTTCTTTTTAAATCATCCCACTCAAACCCCCCAGGGGCGCGCGTAGGGGTCACATTAACCCCCTATTTTTACACGCTATTGTTACCCTTTAAAAAATCTGAGTACAAAAAATCAAAAAACCCCTACGGGTACCACGTGCCTTTTAAATAGTTTTTATATTATAAAATATCCATTTTATAATTTTTTTATTTATAAATATCTATTATAATTGTTCCACCTACTATTTGCCCTTAAGCGTTATATGTTTATCGTCTTATAAGAAATTATTGTATTATATCTTTAAGCAAAATTATTGTACAATATGAGATTTAGTTACATTAGAACGGGAAATACAAGGATAAATAATGAGAAATGGTTATTTCTGTTCTTAAGCAAGAAAATATAATATTACTGACTAGTTTAAAAATTTCGCTCCGGAGGCGAAGCCAAGGATAGGCAACATAAATTGCCTGCAGAGGCGTAAGAAATTAGGCTGGTAATTTGTTTTATACTTGGCAGTAGTGTTTTTTTTTATGCCTTTTCCTCAGATAAAATCATATATTTTATCTGATTTCGCTTAAAGGGCCCCGACTGTATTTTTTCCTTGGCCGAAAAACTTTATTTGGACATGAAAAGGGACAAAAATAATTTGAGGGACAAAAAATTAAACATTTTTTTCACCGTGACAAAAATATTTCACCCAAAATATTTTGAAACAATTGGGGCACCGTCACCAATAAAATTGACAGCACCGTCACCAATTGACAAAAAATATTGACAAAAATATTTTGGTCTAAACCACTTGTTTTGACCTGAAACGGATTTTGAGGGAAATAGACATTTTTTGCCGGACCCCCTTTAAATATTGGGGTCAAAGAAATAGCATTGGCTCCAAAATTAAAAGTCCCTGAACCCAATAAATGATTGACTGGGGGTTTTCAAAAAGGTTTTTAAAAGGGGTTTTAAAACTGATTTTGGGTCCATTTTTCAGACTTAAGGAGCTCACGGGCTCATATTCCCTGATCTGAAATGGCATACCGCCTAATCCTTTATCAGTGAGCCAAAATAAATCAAACTAGCGGGTTAAACCTGCGGGGCTCGACCTTCAGGAAAATTTCAATGGATTGGACTAATATAGTATTATCTTTTTTACTATCTACTAATAGGTTAATTAAGTAAGCGATTTTCGTTAACCACGAGAACTCAAACTAATAACTTGTAGAATAACCGTCGTTCTTTGTATTGATTACTGAAGAAATTATTGTTTACTTTCAAGGATCTTGAAAGGGATGACCGTTAAAACATTTCTGACCCATGGAAGTTGTATGAAAATAAGAACTTTAATTACCCCGGAAGGTGCAAACTTTTTATAAGCAATGATGTCGAGTTTGTTCTTTTGTGTTACATTTGTTAAGTCAAGTCATTGAATTTTAAATTTTGGACTATACTTTGCCACCTCAGTGAGTGATAAATTTAATCATGTTTTATTATAACCTTCCAAAACAATAAACAATGGGAAACCATTGAGAGGTAAGTTTGCCTCAAAAAAAAATTACATGCGCTTTATAAGATTGTAAGCATGCGCCAAAAGCAATGGTTTGGGACGTGTGTTTCGTGTTGAATCTCTTAATTCTCTTTCGATGGGGTTTCGTTCGTTAGCAAACGACTTAGTGCCCCATATTTTCAAGATCCTTGGTTTATATATACTATTAGTGGTAGCAATTACTTAAGACCACCAGTGAATCGGCTTCGCTGTTATCACTTGCTTAAGTGATCCTTTTATATATATATAATTCTCAGCTCGTAGATAAAAAAATAATAAACATACATTTTATAAAAATCCTTACTGACCATTGCATCATCTTCCACTGTATCATTTACAAAATAATTATTCTGCATTGCATGTACCAAACGTAAAAGGTAATTACATAAAAGGTTGTTTTATATTTAATTTTTTAAGAAACTTGCCCTTCACTAATTGTAAAATACAAATTACATAATTAGTATCGACTTTTTTCCTCTTTCCCTTCCCTAACAGATTAATCAATATACCTTAATCAGTTGTAATCGTGTCAGGGGTTTGGAAGGGGGTGGGGCAAGAAGGAGTGGAGTGTAGAAGTTGGTAAGACAAGTTTTATTATAACCTTCCAAAACAATAAACAATGGGAAACCATTGAGAGGTAAGTTTGCCTCAAAAATTTAAGACATGCGCTGTTATAAGAATTGTAAGCATGCGCAGTTTGTACCAAAGCATGTGCTGTTAGTTTTTTGACGTGTGTTTCGTGTTGAATTCTCTCTATTTTTTGGTTTTCGATGGGGTCACTTGTTCGTATAGCAAATCGACTTAGTGCGTCTTCCCCTTATTCAAGATCTTGGATTATATATTACTTTAGTGGTAGCATTACTTAAGACCACCAGTGAATCGGCTTCGCTGTTATCACTTGCTTAAGTGATCCTTTTATATATAGTATAATTCTCAGCTCGTAGATAAAAAAAATAATAAACATACATTTATAAAAATCCTTACTGACCATTGCATCATCTTTCACTGTATTGCTTACAAAATAATTATTCTGCATTGCATGTACCGAACTTAAAGGGTAATTACATAAAAGGTTGTCCTATATTTAATTTTTTAAGAAACTCGCCCTTTACTAATTGTAAAATACAAATTACATAATTAGTATCGACTTTTTTCCTCTTTCCCTTCCCTAACAGATTAATCAATATACCTTAATCAGTTGTAATCGTGTCAGGGTTTGGAAGGGGGTAGGGCAAGAAGGAGTGGAGTGTAGAAGTTGGTAAGACAAGTTTGTTTGGAAGACTTGTAGTTTCCTAAAAACTTTATGCAAGATGATTTTCTTTTTTAAAAAAACCAATTAACAGATTGGATAATGTATATCATGGAAAAAAGGAGTATTAGAGGAATGGTTTACTACTTGGTTGATTGTCACGTGACTTTCATAGAAGTATTATTATGGAGTGAACATCAAAGGCTTTTTAATTTTCCTCATTTTATACCATGGGTATTTGAGAAAAGTACTGTGTTTGCAAAAAATCCGAAACCGGGATGTCACTGGAATTATTCGTTTCAGGTGCTTTTAAAGCCTCCTGAGTAGTTTTTATAAAGTTGTCTATTTGTATGTGTGTGTCTATTAACATCGTTGCTCCTAGTGTATTTATGCTAGAGAGTTGATTTTCTTGTGTGTTCTTTTATTAACACGAAATTTCGTAAAATTTCGAATCTTCTGAACAACTATTTTCTTTAAAAATTTGAATTCTTGTTTTTTTAGTATTTAATTTGATCTGCATCTGATGTATGATTAAAGATTAAATTTGATACAAGATACGACTGTTTGCTTTTAAATTTGATTCCTATATGTATGGTGTGTGGTGTGTCAGAACGCCATCGAAACGTCTATTGTGATGAACCCTTGGATTTTTACGGTGAACATCTTCTAAACACTTACCTACGTCAGTAGGTGAGGAATAGTGAAACATTTAATGTACTTGCATTAAAAGTCCGAAACCAGGATTGAAACGAATTATTTATTTAATGCGTTCTAAAGACCTTTTGAGTTTATTTCACCAAGTTTCTGTCTATAAGTTTGCGTGTGTGTCTGTTATCATTTAGTACGTTCACAACACTTCTAGATCCGCGGATCGTATTGGATACGATCTCTCAATTCGGTTATATTAGCTGTATGAACCATGCGGAGGGGATCCGATCGCATACGCTAGAACTAGGGAGATGGAATCTAAATGGATCCCCGATACGCTGTATGTACCTTTAGAGACGATCGTATTTAACGGATAACCTTCTCGTCGAACTTTAATTTCACTTAATTCACTAATTTAGTTCAAGCCAAATTTTTATATTATAAGTAAAATATCAACATTTACCTAACCAGGATATTCACCACTGGGTGATTCCTCCAATCAACAGTGCCAAGTCACTTTAACCAGTATGAGCACTATGTCAAACACATTTATTGTAGACAATAATCAATAAAGTTAAAAAAAACTTTATTTCCCTTCAATATTACCGTTTTTGATCAAATAACTTTTGGAATATTATTTTTTCTAGTGTAACTTGATTATTATGCAATGAAGTCAAAATTTAATTAAATATATTTTTTTTTAAACTTCCTTATAACCAAAAATGAACCTTCACTATAAAAGACGCGATGTTTTGGCGGGATCAGTTATCACGTAATCTCACTCGATCGACTAAACAAATACGGTGCAAGAACCTTATCGTATTTAATGCGTATCCAATACGATCGCCTGTTAAATACGCTGTGTGTACGTAGTAATTGTTCGCTCTCATAGACATTAAAAATTATTTATAGACATTTAAAATTTTAAAGAAAAAAAAAATATTTGAAAAATCCTTGAAAAATATTTTTTTAAGACGCCATATACCATTATCAATGAGTCAAAGACTTAATATTAAAATAAATATGACTATTTCATTAGGATAACCGAACGAAGTTGAATCAAAACGTTAAATAGAACAAATGACGTTGCATTGAACAAACCTAACAACCTAATCTATCAACCCATTTCTGTGAAATCTTATTTTAAGGGAGGTAAGGTATCAGAAAAGTTTTTTCAAAGGTATTTCCCCGCCTCGTGATTAGGGAGAAAAACTAATCAGGGTTAAAAGGATTAATATAACTCCCTCTGATTATTTTGATTAGACAACAATATTTATCAGTTCTTATTAACAGTTTGTATATAGTTGAATCAATATTTTAAAATGTCTAAATAAATTAATTTTTATAATTAAAGGATGACATTCGTTTATATTATATTTACGAATATTCATCGAATCTTACGGTCTCTTGGTCGATCTGCGGCCTTTGCGCCTCCCTGCAGCCAAATTGCAGCCCCAGGGTATAGTTTATTATATATTAGCAGGGTAAACTATATGATATATATAGTTTTAATACATTAGACATATTTATAGTTTTGTAAGTAGCATTTGGTGGTTTTGGTATAACTAGAAAAATGTGATATGTTCATATGAAGTTAAACATGTCACACGATAAAAATCTTAACCCAAAGCTGATAATATATAATAAAATCAAATTTAATTTTTATTAGTTAACTCAGACACAAGTACATGTATTTTTAATTTGATCCTAATTTTAATATTGTTAAAATTTTTAAAAATCAGTGAATTTTTAAAACGTATTGTGAGTTATTGACGTCATATACATTTTATAGACTACAGGGTTAACCACATTTAAAGGTAGATTTTTTACTAAGTTTCAGTCAAATTTAAAAATAAATTCGTTCGAAATAACGAAATAATGTGTTTCACAGAAACGCCTGGGAAGAAAATCTCGTACATAAGTATACACACACAAATATATATATATATATATATATATATATATATATATATATATATATATATATATATATATATATATATATATATATTATATATATATATATATAGCGGAACTTATACTCACTATATCTACTTTGCTGCTCTCATCTCCAAATAATGTGAATTGCCTCAATTATAGTGCCAAGTTTTTATTAGACATTTTATGATTATTACCATTTAGGAACATTTCTTGTCATGTTCAAACGTTCCGTATTATTTTCGAGAATACAAAAGCCAAAACTCAAATGACTCGGTAACAAAAGAATGAAGCCAAGCTTTAATAAAGGTAGAAACCTAATTGAATTATCCCTATTTTATTATTTCAAATTTGAATACCTTTGACTTCGTTTCATTTCTGCGTCGCGATTGTAAAATTTTATTTTAATCAGGCTTTTTAGTTAGTTCAAAGTAAGGTTCGTTAATATGCTAAATTTTGGCTTTGATACTTAGTTAAGAGTATAAGAGGAAGGTTATCCCGTTCGTTATGCTCTTTCGTTGCTTTGTTGATGAAACGATGGGTTTCTCCAACATACCGACTACCGGACGCCCTCAAGCAACTTTTTGCGCCCTTCCCCTGCGCTTTAACTCTAGCTTCATTAAGACCTTTGGAAAACCCCTCTTTTCTCACTTAAACTTCTTCTAAAGGTATTAATTTCAGCCCTTAACTTAAAGGATTAATAACTCTCTTTTACAATTAGCTAAGTTTAGTACAAGTTAAAAAGAAATTTACATTTTTATTATTTAAATTTGTACAATTGTTTAAAAAATATTCGGGTCTTTCGGTCTCTTCAATCTAGAAATAAGTGAAGAAACGGAATCAAAATTTGAAAGCAGTTGAAGGAGACGTGGTCATTTGCCTGAATTCAGTGTGATGAGACAGGTGTGGTGATCGAGTTGTGAAGATGATCCTAGCTAGAAGTAGAAGTAATAATAGTGGGGAAGATCTTAGATCTTAGTAATTACGTCACTGGGACGCTTTTAGCATCAAGTACATCCTCATCTATTACCTGATAGAGCCTGTACTCTCTTTTATTCTTTCCAGTTCTCTAATGAACTTCAATACAAGTTCGTGTAGCATCTCTGGAAGTTTCACTCAGTAATCTTCCAGAAGAATAGCTGATCCTATAATATTATAATCCTATCTTCTATAATACTATATCCTGTACTATAATACTATAATCCTATCCTATAATACTAAGGCCCTTTGGGAACCCTTAAGGGCTCCTTAAGGAACACTTAAGGCTTCTTTAAGAAGACCTATAACTAGTTAAAAAGTACACATTTCCTATACTCACACCTAGGAAGGAATCCTTTAGGTCTCCTTAAAGAAAATGTTAGGTTTAGGTAAGGAAATATCTCTGAATACGGGCCTAAAACTTTGTCCAGCATATACTTCACTTGTTCCCAAAATGTGATCTGTCGTCTCTGCTCAAATTTAACATTTAACGTTGGCTCTGCATTTAACTGTATATAATATAAATGCTTCTGGAGACATAAGGGTAGCCAGGGGGCGCCGCGCAGGTTTGTTGCAAAAAATGATATAAAAACTATGGTTCAGGCAAGGAAAAGCATTTTTTTTAAATATTATAAAATTAATTTAAATTTTAGTTTTATAAAAATACTTAATTAATTTTCATTTATAATAATTTAGAGCTTAAAGGTAACTTTTGTCTTAAAAAATTAAATTTGTTTTATCAGGTCGGCATATTAACTTTGTGGTGATATTATTAGTAAAATAAAAACTAAAATGTCCGCCATATTTAGTTCAGTTCAGTTCATAATGATTTGTATTTTGTTCTATTCTTTGAATCTATTTGTACTTTAAGTGCTTTGCTTTTTAAACAAATAGTTTTGTTTAAGCAACATAGAGTTAGATGAGTACGTAGATGGGAGACCGCTGAGAATAAAACTGATCGTTTTACTGTCCGAGGATAAGTAATGCGGGTTTGAAGACGTACTGTATTATAAATTTAGTGGCTTTCATAATATAAGGACAAAAAAGCGAAGACGATATGGAGATGATGAGCGTAGCGAATCCTTTAAGGGAAAAAATTTTCCGGATTTTCAAATATCCGATTTGAAAGAATTACCAACTAAAAAAAATGCGTTTATGACTTACATAGCATGCTTTCTAATTACATCGCTTCTCTTTCCTGCTACAAAGAGATAAGGAAGCAAAAAATAACATTAAAGCTTAATAAAACGGTCCAGTGATCACTATATCACAAATATTTAACCGAATTTGCAATAAAATCAAGTAGAGCGTTAAATTTTCATTTCAGCAAACATTATTTATTAAATGAATAGGGTATAAGATATAATAAAAATATCATGTTGTATCCTCTATTTTCAAAGTATAGGTACACAAAATAAATACGCATTATGATGCTGTGTTAGAGTTATAATATGTATATTTGTCATTTTAGTGATTCTATCAGTGTTTAATTCTATTTTTATTTCATCTTATATTATGACGATTTGGCTTCTTTTGGATAAATTTGGTTATAGTGGAAGTGAGATGTTGGTAGCTGTTTTTTCTTTTACCATCTCGTATATCTATAAAAGATCTGGGAGCATTTGCAAACATTTGGCTTTCCTGTTTAGGATAGACTCGTCCCATATCAGCTACGAGGGCTCGCAGCTTCGCGTTTTAGCCACTCAGCGGTGTCAGCCGCTGGGTGTCTAAAAAAACATAAAATGACCCCAACTCAAAAACAATTAAAAACACACACATATATAACATACATACAATATATTATATATATATATATATATATATATATATATATATATATATATATATATATATATATATATATATATAATATATATAATACTAAGAAACAATAGTGTTATAAACAGTAACTGAGTTAGTAACTAAGAACCAAAATAAGGTCACTTACAAGGATTGAACAAGTTGCTAGTATAAATTGTAAAAACTTGTTAATGACTAAGAGCATTAGATTGCAGGAGAAAGGAACCACTTGTTCAAACCTTGTAAGTGGCCTTATTTTTGTTTTTAGTTACAAACTCAGGTACTATTTATAACACTTCAGCCTACAGAGCTGCCCAAGCTAAACATCCTTTCATGACTGAGATTCAAGCCCCTGTCAATATAGCTTTGTTGGCTCAAATTTAGCACATTTTCTTTAAAAAGAAATTCGTTTGAGGGACGGGTGCCCAGAAGTGTGTCCGAAATCCGTGTTAGAGGTCCTAACCCACGAAAAAATACATACACATGTGTGTATGTATATATTATATATATATATATATATATATATATATATAATATATATATATATATATATATATATATATATATTACTAATCAATAAGCATATGTAGTAATATAAAAATAATGAATAATTAAAATATAATTATATGTAAAATATTACGGTTCACATGGAAACCCCCTAGTACTTAACGACTATCAACTCCTCAGTTAGGTATCACTAATTAATCTAAGAATCAGCTACCGTGGATACTTGCTGTTCAACAGCAAGTATCCACGGTAGCTGATTCTTCGATTGCTTCTTCAACTTGCGGTAAATACAACCTTTTTAATTATCACTAATTATTCTTTTCTGTTTTCTCCTGGTGATAACAGCACCTCTTATCATATTTTATTTATCACAACTGCTGTGATAAAAATCTTATTTTTAAAGCTTAAAGCTCAAAATTGAGCTTTCAGCACGGAAGCTGTATTTCTAATCTGGTAGACGGATTATTTTTTCATATAACAGCATTTAAGATTTGAAATAAATAAAAATGTAATTTCAATCACATGTACGTATGATTTTCCATTACATTTTCACGCTACAATGATAACCAAGCCCTATTTTTTAATAATAATAATAATAATAAAAAAAATACGTTTAAAAGATCATTCGATTAGGTTTAAACAGAGGTTTGAGTAAAACTCAGGGATATATTTTACAGTAAATTATCTACTTATGGCATATCGTTAGATAAAGCGCTGCACTGTTTGTTTGATAACACAGAATGACGATGCATATTAAAGACTCTTATGGAATAATAACATTGGGGAGAAGTCAATGCGACTACTCTAAATGACCAAAATGTCGACGTTAATAAATTATTTTCAAGTGGGGTGTCTCTTTCGATGTTTTTTGGGGTGCTGAATCTAATAAAACCGGTTCGAAATTGATAAGACTAATCATAGCTAGGGTTCTATGGATCGAATCTTCGTACTGGCGCTAATATTTTATCAGCTTATTTACTGTATTTGAGTTAATAACTTCAAAATAATTCTGGCCCGCATAAACCGGCTGCGTCAAAACTTGTTATTTAATACTTTCGATTTTTTTTAGCGTAAAAGCGCTAAAATTAGCATTAACTGAGCTTCAAATGAGTGCAAATAATGCTGTGCCGTGCGGTGTATAATCTATGGCATCTATGCACATTTTCTTTAACAAATTTGAAAAAAACCAGTTGTGACGCTCAGGTACTGCACAGGTTCTCAAAATCAAGCCAAAATTGAATAGATAAACAAGAGAGCGCGCATTTTAAATAAAATTCACCCTGTTTGCAGACCTCTGCGCTAGAATTTTTCTAATACATTTATAAATTCGCTTATCGTGGCATTATGCCAGTTACATAATCTAGTAATATGACGAACCGATATAAGTTAACAACCATGTGGTTTCGAAACGGCTCCCTTCGTCGACACAGGAAGCGGACCCCTGCGTTGACGCTGCCAAGCGGACCTATTCGCTGACGCTGTGAAGCGGCCCTCTTAGTCGACGCAGCGAAGAGGCCCCTGCGTTGAGGCAGTGAAGCGGCCTCCTACGTTTACGCTGCCAAGACGCCCTATTAGCTAACGCTGTGAAGCGGCCCTCTTAGTCGACGCAGCGAAGAGGCCCCCTGCGTTGAGGCAGTAAAGCGGCCTCCTGCGTTTACGCTGCCAAGACGCCCTATTAGCTAACGCTGTGAAGCGGCCCTCTTAGTCGACGCAGCGATAAGGCCCCTGCGTTAACGCAGCAAAGCGGCCTCCTGCAATGCGGCCAATGTGACATATTGCGTCAGAATACACTTTAGTTTTATACTATTTAGGGGGTGTGACGTATAACTAGGAAAACTAATAAAAATATTTTTGTTGATTAATTTCTTTTTCGCCTATAATTAGTTATTAATAGTATCCCAAATAATAAATTCTCATGCAATAAATAATCACTGGAACACCAATAAATCAAACATTTATAATTTAATACTTACATCCAATATTAAATATAAACGTTTACAAATCATTACCCAATAATTAGTTATTAAAAACAAAAAAATACTTTCGAAATCTTTTCTGGTTATAAATTACAAAGAATTTGATGAATAAAGAATTTATGTGCTCGAATAAATTACAAAGGTTTTCAGTGAAAAAACATTTTATATGGAAATTAAGAAGTGGAATTTGTATATTTGAAGTCCAATAAGGTAAAAGAAAGGTTAATAAAATACAAAGGTTAATTTTAGTTCGAAAAAATTAAAAATGGGGTGCGGGGTACCTAGAAAATTACTATTGTGACGCTCGATTTTGACCAATCTTAATGTCTCGAACTGTCACATGATTTGACTGTAAACAACTTAGTCGATGAACCATTTAAGGTCATGGAAAAGATGCTGACTTGTCCTATTTATTAAATTAAAGTGTTAACTACGCTAGAACTGAATGTATTGAAAGAGAGTGTATGGGTGAGATGGAGGGAGAAGACTCAGGGGAGGCCGAAGTTAGAGAGAGGGGACCTCAGAGTGTTTCAGGACATGGTACTAAATGAGTACAGGTAAATTCTCATTATTGATTATATTTTAGGGTATCCTCTTAAATTAGGTACCAATATTCTATTGTCCAAATGCTTAACCAATATGTCTGTCAATACTTATTTAATAATTAATTAAACGTCTTGAACTTACTCATCTATCTTTTTTATGATCTATGCCTAACCCTTTAGACATATATGAGGGCCACTTTCATGAGTTTTGGCATACTCATGGCTTCTCATATATTCATTATGATCTTACCCTAAATCATACCTTAAATGTCTAAAGGATAAGGCAAAGATCATTAAAAAGATAGATAAGTTCAAGACGTTTAATTAATTATTAACTAAGAATAAACAGACATATTGGTTAAGCATTTTGACAATAGAATATTGGTACCTACTTAAGGTGGATACCCTAGAATATAATCAATAAGGAGAATTTACCTGTACTCATTTTAGTACCATGTCCTGAAACACTCTGAGGTCCCCTCTCTCTAACTTTTGCTTCCCCCTGAGTCTTCTCCCTCCATCTCACATATACCCTCTCTTTCAATATATTTAGTTCTAGCATAGTTAACATTTTAATTTAATAAATAGGACAAGTCAGCATCTTTCCATGAACATTAAATGGTTCATTGACTAAGTTGTTTACAGTCAAATCATGTGACAGTTCGAACATTAAGATTGGTTAAAATCGAACGTCACACATATAAGGTATAATTTATGGTAAGATCATAATGAATATGTGAGAAGCCATGAGTATGCCAAAACTCATGAAAGTGGCCCTCATACTATCGCCTTATTGGATTTGCTACGCTTATTCCCACTTCTTCAGACTCGCTTCGCTCGTTTCCAGAATATTAAATTCACCTAACCTGTATTGCAGTATGTATTTTGAATCGCTTCGCTTGGTCTCAGACAGGTACTGTAAAACCATAGATTCAGGTCATTTCAGGTGGTAATCTAACAAAAAACCATTGATCCAGGTTATATCACTTAGTGATCCAATAAACCCGAATATGTTCGTAAGAAATTATGCACTAATAATCCGAAATTTCAATTTCAACTAAATTATCCGTTTCAGGCGTTTTTAAGGCCTTCGTAAAAAACTTTTTTACCAAGTTAAAATGTATGTGTTGTATAATTATCATAGGCGATTTTAGGTAACACTACTAAAATATTAATTTTTAGGCCTAGTTGTGCTATCCACAAAATATTTTTTATTACGTCATGGACCGCCAATAAAGAATGATCGAAAAATCAAAAAATATTTTTTATTACGTCATGGACCACCAATAAAGAATGATCGAAAAATCAAAAATATTTTTTATTACGTCATGGACCACCAATCGAAAAATCAAAATATATTTTTTATTACGTCATGACCACCAATAATGAATGATCGAAATAAAAAAAAATATTTTTTATTACGTCATGGACCGCGAATAAAGAATGATCGAAATTAAAAAAATATTTTTATTACGTCATGGACCGCCAGTAATGAATGATCGAAATTAAAAAAAAAATATTTTTTATTACGCCATGGACGGCTAATAAAGAACGATCGAAAAATCCAAAAAAATATAGTACGCTATATTGGATCAAAAATGTTCTAAGATTAATTTCATCATCAGCATTGGTTTAATGTTGTCGGATGACATCTATGTCTAGTGTATTTACGGTTTTTGTCGAATCATTAATGTTACGATGTTAATCATCGAGTGAGGTCAGTACATGGATGGGTGAAGAATAAAACGGACGATTTTACCGTTTGAAGACTAGGAAAGAGAGTCTAAAGACGTTCTGCAATATAAATTAGGTGATGGGTATCACTTATCCATATCCTTGGATAGGTATATGGTATAGGTATATGGATATAAGTATATGAGTATATCCCATATACCCATATCCTTTGAATATGGGTACACTCGAAGGACGGGCGAGCGAAGTCGGGGTTGCGAAGATATTAGCGCATCTGACACGAAGTGGAAGAGTTGCGAGGTACCCTATACCATATTTTTACACCTATTCTTTTTGTTTAATAACAAAGAATCATAAAAACACTGCAGTAAGTAAGTGAAGTTTACAATAATTATGTGCAGTCATACAGAACATAGAGCCGATCAGAAACAATCACAGCCATATTAAAGATGTGCCAACGATGTTTTTAAAAAGCATATTTCTTTTAAAAGGAAAGAAATATCAAAAAGAAAAATAGACGAACTTTGAAGGGTTCTTAAAATGTAAAAGAAATAATAGTTGTAAAAATAATTTCTTGCTGAAGGAAACGCAGGCTATGTTTCCACGCATCAAAACAATATGATATTAGTTGTACTTATGCTTTTAGGTCTAACTATAGTCCAACCAATGGTGTAATAGATACTGTCATCTCTTGAATTTTATTCCTGTGCTTAAAAAAATATAATAGAAATTGTCCTGCTAATGCTTCTAGGACTACTACAGTCTGACCAATGGTGTAATAGATACTGTAATCTCTTGAATTTTAGGAATAAAATTTAAGTGATGACAGTATACTATTACACCATTGGTCAGACTATAGTAGTCCTAGAAGCATTAGTAGAACATTGTTTGTAAAACTTCTATAAACAGACCAATGGTAAAGTAGATACTGTCATTTTTATATTTTATTCTTATGCCTCAGATAAATTATAGTACAACTATTTTGTTGAACCCTTGGCTCAGAAAATTGTGATACAACTGGTCCTACTAATGCTTTTTGGAAACTATAGTCTAACCAATGATATAATATTGTCACTGCCATCTCTTGAACTTAATTCCCTACAATATTATTTTATTTCTATATATTACTACCTATATATTGAAAGTGCTATCTGTTTCTAGATCTATCTTTAACACTTCCAAGGAAGTTTCTAGTGATGGAGCCTGCTCCATTATACCTGTATGAAGGAAGTTTTGACCTGTGTCTTGGTTGCGTGTCAGATCCTTGCCAAACTATCCGTAGTTCGTTTGACGTATGATAGATAAGCTTTCCCCTGTGTCTTTTTCTCTATTTATCACTTGTTAAGGGGTGTTCATGAATAGTCCTATAATAGTACTCATTCTAAAAGCAGGTGTCCGTTTAATTCTGTAAACCTTTTTTTTATCAATAATGTTCTACAGGATGTAAGAAATCCTAGGAAACGAAGAAAAGAGTCTCTCCACAAAATAATTGTTTATTGGCTACGCGCTTTCAACCTAACATGAGGCCATCATCAGTGCCATGCAGATAAAGATGAAAGTTATAAATACATAAAACTATTTTTTTCCGAGATGGTAACAGTTGATAATGTTAAATGGTAATGGTTAGGTTAAAAGCACTTTGCCAATAAAAATTATTTGTATGGAGAGACTCTTTTTTCGTTTCCTAGTATGAATAACTCCACTTGTGCTCAATCTCATTCACATGTAAGACATCGTTGATGGGATATCAGTAATGTTCTACTGGATGTATGACATTTTTGATGGGATATCTGTAATGGCCTACATCCCTAAAGATGCCTTCAATGGATACACTCGGTATCATTGTATGCAAATCATCGTCATCTTCAATGACGCGGTCATCACTGGAAGACTATTAATCATCATATGAAATTATATAGTATTGCTAAAGGTTCCGCGATAGCTACAATCAGATTGTAAGCTTAAATATAAAACTAACTTTACTCGAATAAGAATTATACTTCAAATTGTAACGAGACTTTTAACAAAAAGTTGTTAAGACAAACAATAAAAAAAACGTAAAAAAATGTAAAAATAAAAACGTTAACTCGGGTGTAAATTTCACTCGTTGAAACAAATCAAATCGTTGTAAAAATGTTGAATGTTTTTAAAAAATTTTTAACACCATTTTACACTGTTAAAGCGCGGGTTTATTTAAAAATAAAAAGAACTATTTTAGTATTTCTCTAAGGTGGCAATTACTTAGTAAAAATACAAGTTTACAGGTAGTTTTAAGTATTAAAGTCGGGACTTTTTTTTAAGTAGATGCTAAACAAGAACTTTGCAGGTACTTTGTTGTTTGGGTACCAATCGTAAAAAAAATGAAGTTGAAGAAATTGAACCTTGAGCAAGTACCAATGTTAGAACAATAGGTGTTTGTTACGTTTCTGTTTTAAAATGCGATTTAAGAACAATCGTGTTTTAGAGAAAAACTTTAAGCAGTGTCAAGTTTCTTATGTTTTTTTAAGAATAACTTAAAAGTAAACTAATAATAATAATAAAATACTTTCAATTATAACAACGATTATGCAAATATGAATTTATATAGTCATATTTACATTAATTTTATGAATAGACCAACTGTCTACACTTTTTACAAGAAGGTAAATAAATTGATGTTTAAGCCACAAATTCTTAAGCTTGTGAGGAGCTTAAATCTTCTTTAGCGAATTTTCGTGAAAAAATTACGCTTATGGGATTGTTCGGATGACGGAAGTTAAGGGGGGATGATTGATTCAGTTTGGGTCCCTGTAAATCGTTCAATTCGACCCGAAAAATCATAGAAATTAACTTTTTACTTCTCTTCATTTGTACCGTAGGTATATCGGAAAAGTATTGTGTTTGAAAAATAATCCGAAACCGGGATGTCACCGGAATTATTCGTTTTAGGTGTTTTCAAAGCCTCCTGATTGGTTTTTGCAAAGTTGTCTGTCTCTATGTGTGTGAGTGTCTTATCATCGTAGCTCCTAATTTATTTATGTTAGAAATGAAACTTTTAAAGAAAATCAATCTACCGCTATAATTGCGCTAATCGGAAAATAATATTTTTATGGCGTCATTAACCCGCAACAATGACTCAGCAAAATTTCGAAAAATCATAAAACGCGGAAAAATTATGCGATCCTATTGAAATTTAGGAAGGAGGTAGCCATGTACAAAACTAACATATGTGGTAAGTTTCATTTTATTATCAGCATTAGTTCAATGCTGATGGTTGTTTTTAAATGACTTGTGAACGTTTTAAAAAAAATTTAAAAAAAATCGGAAAATAATCCAATTAAGTTAAAATTTAGTACAAGTGTATACCATTACGTAATAAATAAATACACTAAACTTCGTTTCAATACGACAAAAAAAACTTAGTCCGGTAGCTTAGAGGTAGAGCACTCGCCTTTCGACCTGGAGGTCGAGGGTTCAAATCCAGCCGGGGGGGACCTCAATATTGAGTTATCCCTTGTACCGCACACTCGTGAGGTCTTGAATTCAAGGCCGGCCAACCCAGCCAGGTTTTACGTGGTTTCCTTGGCTACTAATACGCAAAATGCGGGGTTGGATCTAGATTCATTGAGACAAGTCTGATCCACGTTTCCGTTGTCTCTATCTCATGAAAAGTTAATGTTCTGCGGATGGGGGAGATGAGGGTCGGAAAGATATACTGTACCTTTGTATGTCCGAAAACTTAGTCAGTGAAAATGATGGCGGGACACGAATAACGTAAGTGAGTAGGAACGAAGTGCTCGGTTCTTAAGACAGACGTCTCGTATTAGCACTGCGGAGCTTCGATTTTCAGGTCAGAGCTAAAGAATAAGTTTGTGGACGCGTGACATCTGGGTGCTAGAGTCTTTGTCGGGTGGCGCTGGACTGGCCAGAGCGGTAGCCTAGCTAGAGTCTGGTGATATTAGAGGTACTGATGAGATTGGTGGACTAGAAGGCCGAGGCCAAGTGAGACTAATGTGATCAGAAGAGCTAGTAAGACTAGATGAAACAAGCGCATAGTAAACTAGTCGCAGGCACTAGCCAGAGCGGTGAGCCTAGCTAGAGTCTAGCTGGTCTAGAATGAACTAGCACACTGTGAACTAGTCGCAGACACTAACCAAAGCAGTGAGATTGGATAGAGTCTGGTTGGGCGGATGAACTAGACACACTGTGAACTAGTCATATGTGTCACCATGTATGCTTCCCAGATGATTGGTGTGTACAACTCAGGGGTTAATTAGTTGAGTGTATTTGAGTGAGGGGGAAACGCTAAAATGACCCTACGGGTTTAAGGGTTAAAAAATACGACAAAAAAATTCCATGGTTTTTGTTGGATCATAATAGTTAAGCAGCATCGAGCGAGGTCAGAGCTTGGATGGGTGACTCTCTGCTGGCAATGAAATAAATGTATTTACTATCTGAGAGCAAGCGAAGCGAGCCGTAGGACGTGTTTCAGAATTAACGTAGTAATTTTTTATTCTGAGGACGAGCAAGCGGGTCGAATAGGAAAGATGATCGTGGCAAACCTGATGTGTACCTTGTACCCGAGTTTTTTAAATTTTAATTAAAATGTAATGTAATAATTAAAAATCACACCTTAAACATAAGATAACAAATTTTGTTTATTTTCCCTATTACAATCTTCCCAATCCTTATAAAAAATCGAAAAAAAATCATCGTCATCGTTAACTTGAGAGAAAAATTAAAACAAACTGACTAATCAAAGCCATCAAAAAGTTACTACTTTAAAAAATAAGCAAAAAAAAAGCAAACCATCCAAGTTCATTAAACACCAAAAAGAAAGAACCAACGTCTAAAAACAGAATAGGATGGGCTGATTAATTCAAACGTGACCGATGGACTGCGCCACGCGTCTCTGTCACACCTATCTCAAATCATGCACCCGCTTCAATAATATAATGAGTCAGCAATTTCTATTCTTTGGAGCAACAAAGACAGTGTTGCCATTAAAACATTTTAAATTTAAATAATACATGTATAAATCTTAATTCCTTTATTTCTTACCACCATTGTATAAATTTTATGATTTTTTTTCATTTATCCCTCTTTTTTTACTTTTTCATATTTATAACGGTTGGTTTATTGGAAAATAATCTTGGGTAGTAAAATAAATTAAATTCAAAATAAAATTGTTTGCAACTGAAAATCCGAAACCGATATTTTATCTGAATTATCCTTTGGAGGTATCTAAACCTATATCTGTTAGTTTTTAAAATTGTCTATTTCATCATATTTCCCAGTGTATTTCTAGAGAGTGAAACTTTATATATATATTATATATATATTAATATATATATATATATATATATATATTATATATATATATTATATATTATATATATATACTTTTAGCACAGGAAATGTTGCTAAAGTAAGAAAACATGGAAGATAGACAATTGAGGAACTTACAATACTTACTATCACCTACAGTAAAAAAACGACGAAACTGTTGCACGCGGTAAAAAAACGCATTTCACGTACTTTTTGAGGATGTTAAGTGCCCTTCTTTACATCCCTCAAAAAAGTACGTGAAATGCGTTTTTTTTTTACCGCGTGCGGACAGTTTCGTACCAATTTCGTAAACAAAGGAATGAATTACAATCTGAGGACAAGCGAAGCGAGTCCGAAGACATCCTGCAGTATAACTGTAACCGTTGTATGAGGACGAGCGAAGCGAGTCCGAAGTAGCATGGATGAGCGTAGCGAATCAATATGATGAGGAAAGTTTCAGGGCTCCCGTACCTATTTTTTTCTAGATTTACGTTTTTGTCGAACGCATTAATCTCCAACGATCCGTCTGTTTATTATTATTAAAACTAAATTAACTTTCATGATTCGAACTCATATCCTCCCACGACAATCCTGAACCTTACCAACTAAACCAACAGTATCATCCTTTCAAACTTCCCCAATACATACTTCAATCATTAAAAAAAGCTAAAAACTTAATGAATCATTCCCTTAACTAGTAGCTCCCGAGTAATTTCTCTGGGAGATCATCAGTCACAGCGAGGTTCTCATAATTCAACCGAAAACAAACATAATGATAAACGAACGGCTAAATATCGTAATAGATTTCGGCTACCGGTATTAGGAAAGGAACAACAAGATCCTGTAGTTAATTACTTTTTAGCTTCTTCATCTTCCCATAACGATGTTGAAGAAGAAACAATTATTTAAAAGAAATAGTGGTCTTGATAGTTCTATTGTTGATTTTACTTCTCTTGACTTGTTATTCAAAGTATTTATAGGAAGCATTGTGTTTACTTATAAAACTTAGAAAGGATTTTTTTTAACTTCCCGCTTATTTTGTTGAGCCATAGAGATATTATTATAGAGGGGCCTATAGGTTAAATGTGAAACATCGAAAAAGTAACCTGACCACCTTCGATTATAAATCAATCTAATAATCAGTACAAAAATTACATAACTTAAAGAGAATGTTTAAAATAAAAATGCATGAGAAGCCGAAAAAAATGATTTATATAACCTTTAACTCACTCTTGGAGGAGGTTTTAAGGAGGTTACACAGAGCCCTTGAGAGGTCCAAAAGATGGTTTCAGGCCACTAACTATAATGAGATAGGCTATGTCCCCCTCTAGTATCATACTTCAAAAATGAAATCTCTCTCTATGTTTCAGCCAAGAAGAAGAATATGTGAAGAAAACGGGATGCATCTATCCTTTTATTTATAATATTATTATTTTTTTATTATATTTCCCATTAAGTAACCATTTCTCTTTGCTTTGACCATAAGGTTAGAAGGTTATGCTTATGACTAGTAAAGTGATAAATAATCTATTATTTACATAGTGCACTCTAGGTTGATATAAAATAACTTTAACAATAATTTAGGGGCTATGTGAGGGAGGGTCTCACCTTTGCGAAAATCTCCTTTACTCGTTTTCAATAGTTATTTGCCTAATTATTTAGGCGATCCTGCAAAGAGGGGGGGGGGGGGGGGTAAAAATCACATTTACAAATGGAAATATCTCCGTTCTCGGCAAAATATCAAAATTCTAAGACGGTACTTCACTTCTAATTTTATTCTGCACATTTAAGACTCATTTCAACCTTCTAGAGCAAAAAACGTGGTGCAATTTGAGAACTACAATTTTTAAAAGTAGTTCTCAAATGCACCACTGTTTTTTGCTCTAGAAGTGAATGAGTCTTAAAATGTTGCAGAATAAAATTTAGAAGTGAAGTACCGTCTTAGAATTTTTGCATTTTGCCGAAACCGGAGAGATTTCCCGTTTAATTGATTTTTACCCCCACTCTTTGCGGGATCCCCTTGAGGATCTTCTGAAAACATTTCATTTGCGTATTTCTAATTAAGTTCACGTTACATCCGTTAGGTTAAATAAATCCCGTAGGCTTTATTATCTCTGCGTTCATAGATCTATACTAGAGGAGCATGCCTTAATACATTAAGAGGGCCTGAAACATCTTTTTTGGGCTCTTAGAGGCTTTGTGTACATTATGAAACCTCCTTCAAGAGTGAGTTAAGTTATGATAAATCAATTGTTTTCGGCTTTCCACACATTGTTTGTGTTTTGATTTGTATTTTTAACGTTCTTCTATATAAGTTACTTAGATTTTGAGCTGATTATATTTTTAGCGAAGGGGTCGGTTACTTTTTCAAAATTCAACCAATCAAAATTTAAATTATCTTATAATTATTTTATTTACATTTATTTACATTATTAATTTTAGTTCACTAGTGGCAACAATGGCTCAGAAGGCTATAGGCCCTTACAAGACTTTCTAATGAGCTTATATCTAATATGTGTATATTAAAGAAATTGATAATTAAAGCAAATTCTATCAATTCTATAACAATACTCAAATACTCCTTATTCAAAATGGATCAAAACAAGTCACGTCATTAACAAATACACAAACATTAAACATTATGAACAAAATATACTTAGCAATTATCTCGCGATGTTTATTATGTTCGGGAATTGCTTTCAAAACGGGACGAAAGGTTCTGCGTTTCTATTACGTTTTCATAACTATTCATAAGGTAACAAACACATTCAAAATATATCGTGTACAGATTGACCTATTCAAGGAAAATAAATAAAAAGACTTACACGTCATAA
>JACMZG010001379.1:0-10251 GCA_018340805.1 Microvelia longipes | reverse complement strand
ATCAGTTCGATGATCATCAAAAAAAGATTAACAAAAATTATAAAAAAAAAACAAGTATAACTATTCGCTGACTCATCGAAATTAATTTATAGAAAAAAAATGCGTGGGTAAAGGTTACCATTAAAAAAAATATTTGAAAAAAAAAATTTACAAAAAAAAGTATATACTCATTCGATGACTCATGCAAAAAAAAATTCAAAAAAAACAAAAAAAAGTATAACTCATTCGAATGACATCCATCAAAAAAAAAATTTCAAAAAAAAAAATTATACAAAAAAAAAAGTATGACTCATTATGACTCATCAAAATAATTATAAAAAAAAAAATTGCTTGGGTGAGGGTACCCCAAAAAAAAAAAATTTGAAAAAAAAAATTTACAAAAAAAAAGTATGACTCATCGATGACTCATCAAAAAAAAATTTCAAAAAAAATTAAAAAAAAAAGTAAACTCATTTGAATCAAAAAAAATTTTTAAAAAAAAAATTGCGTGGGTGGAGGGTACCTAAAAAAAATTTGAAAAAAAAATTTACAAAAAAAAAAATTATGAAAAAAAATTTAAAAAAAAATTAAAAAAAAAGTATAACTCATTCGATGACTCATCAAAAAAAATTTCAAAAAAAAAATTATAAAAAAAAAGTTAACTCATTGTAAAAAATGCGTGGGTGATTTACCCAAAAAAAAAATTGAAAAAAATTTACAAAAAAAAAGTATAACTCATTCGTGACTCATCAAAAAAAAATTTCAAAAAAAAAAATTATAAAAAAAAAGTATGACTCATTCGATGACTCATCAAAAATAATTTTAAAAAAAATTTGCGTTGGGTGGAGGGTACCCCCAAAAAAAAAAAAATTTGAAAAAAAATTTACAAAAAAAAAAGTATGACTCATTGATGACTCATCAAAAAATAAATTTAAAAAAAAATTGCGTGGGTGGGTTACCCCAAAAAAAATTTGAAAAAAAAAATTTAAAAAAAAAAGTATAACTCATTATGACTCATCAAAATTATTTAAA
Source organism: Microvelia longipes (assembly GCA_018340805.1). Taxonomy (NCBI): domain Eukaryota; kingdom Metazoa; phylum Arthropoda; class Insecta; order Hemiptera; family Veliidae; genus Microvelia; species Microvelia longipes. The sequence continues at coordinate 9,240 of JACMZG010001379.1, read as the reverse complement.
AAAAAAAATGCGTGGGTGAAGGTTCCCATAAAAAAAAAATTTGAAAAAAAATTTAAAAAAAAGTATAACTCATTCGATGACTCATCAAAAAAAAATTTCAAAAAAAAATTATAAAAAAAAGTATACTCAATGATAAAAAAAAAAAAAAAAAAAATTATAAAAAAAAGTATGAATGACTCATCAAAAAATAAATTTCAAAAAGACAAAAATTCATTCATGAAAATTAATTATAAAAAAAAAAAAATTGCGTGGGTTTACCCCAAAAAAAAAAAAAAAAAAAAAATTTACAAAAAAAAAGTATGACTCATTCGATGAATCAAAAAAAATTTTAAAAATTTAAAAAACAAAAAAAGTATATCATTCGATGACTCATCAAAAAAAAATTCGAACTCATTATCAAAAAAATTAATTTATAAAAAAAAAATTGCTTGGGTGGAGGGTACCCCCCAAAAAAAAAATTTGAAAAAAAATTTACAAAAAAAAAAAAGTATACTCATTGATGACTCATCAAAAAAAAATTTCAAAAAAAATTTAAAAAAAAAAAAGTATAACTCATTCGATGACTTCAAAAAATTAATTTAAAAAAAAAAATTGCGTGGTGGAAGGGTACCCATAAAAAAAATTTGAAAAAAAATTTAAAAAAAATTATTCACAAAAAAAATTTAAAAAAAAAATTATAAAAAAAAAAGTATAACTCATTCGATGACTCATCAAAAAATAAATTTCAAAAAAAAAATAAAAAAAAGTATAACTATTCGATGACTCAAAAAAAAAATTTCAAAAAAAATTATAAAAAAAAGTATGACTCATTCGATGAAAAAAAAAAAATTTTAAAAAAAATAAAAAAAAAAAGTATGACTCATCGATGACTCATCAAAAATAATTTAAAAAAAAAAAAATTGCGTGGGTGGAGGTACCCCCAAAAAAAAATTTGAAAAAAAAAATTTAAAAAAAAAAGTATGACTCATTCGATGACTCATCAAAAAAAAATTTAAAAAAAAAAAAATTATAAAAAAAAAAGTATGAACTCATTCGATGAAAAAAAAATTTCAAAAAAAATCAAAAATAACTCATTATGCAAAAAAAAATTGCGTGGGTGAGGGTACCCCCAAAAAAAAAAATTTGAAAAAAAAAATTTACAAAAAAAAAAAAGTATGACTCATTCGATGACTCATCAAAAAAAATTTCAAAAAAAAAATTATAAAAAAAAAGTATAACTATTCGATGACTCATCAAAAAATAATTTTAAAAAAAAAATTGCGTGGGTGAGGGTACCCCAAAAAAAAAAAATTTGAAAAAAAAATTTCAAAAAAGAATTTCAAAAAAAAAATTTAAAAAATTATAAAAAAAAAAAGTATACTCATTCGATGACTCATCAAAAAATAAATTTCAAAAAAAAATTATAAAAAAAAAAAGTATAACTCATTCGATGACTCATCAAAAATTAATTTAAAAAATTGTGGGTGGAGGGTACCCCAAAAAAAAATTTGAAAAAAAAAAAAAAAAAAAAAAACTCATTTGAAAAAAAAAATTTCAAAAAAAAATTATAAAAAAAAAAAAGTATGACTCATTCGATGACTCATCAAAAAATAAATTTAAAAAAAAAATTGCGTGGGTGGAGGTACCCAAAAAAAAAAATTGAAAAAAAAATTTACAAAAAAAAAAAAGTATAACTCATTCGATGACTCATCAAAAAAAATTTCAAAAAAAAAATTTAAAAAAAAAAAAAGTAATACTCATTCGATGACTCATCAAAAAATTAATTTATAAAAAAATTGCGTGGGTGAAGGACCCAAAAAAATTTGAAAAAAAAAATTTACAAAAAAAGTATAACTCAGTGATACTCATCAAAAAAAATTTCAAAAAAAAAATTATAAAAAAAAGTAAATTCAAATGATTCAAAAAAAAAAAAAAAAATTATAAAAAAAAAAGTATAACTCATTCGATGACTCATCAAAAATTAATTTAAAAAAAAAAATTGCGTGGGTGAGGTACCCAAAAAAAAATTTGGAAAAAAAAATTTAAAAAAAAAGTATAAATGACTCATCAAAAAAAAAAAAAAAAAAATTAAAAAAAAAAGTATAACTTCGATGACTATCAAAAAAAAATTTAAAAAAAAAAAAAAAAAAAAGTATGACTCATTCGATGACTCATCAAAAATAATTTTAAAAAAAAAATTGCGTGGTGGAGGGTACCCCAAAAAAAAAAAAAAAAAAAAATTTACAAAAAAAAAAGTATGACTCATTGATGACTCATCAAAAAAAATTTCAAAAAAAAATTATAAAAAAAAAGTATAACTCATCATCGATGACTCATCAAAAATAATTTATAAAAAAAATTGCGTGGGTGGAAAAAAAGAAAAAAAAAAAAAAAAAGTATAACTCATTCCAAAAAAAAAATTTCAAAAAAAAAATTATAAAAAAAAGTATACTCATTCGATGACTCATCAAAAATAAATTTCAAAAAAAAAAAAAAAAAAAAAGTATAAATTCGATGACTCATCAAAAAATTAATTTATAAAAAAAAATGGGTTACCCCAAAAAAAAAAAAAAAAAAAAAAAAAAAGTATGACTCATTCGATGACTCATCAAAAAAAATTTCAAAAAAAAATTATAAAAAAAAAAAGTATAACTCATTCGATGACTCATCAAAAATTAATTTATAAAAAAAAAATTGCGTGGTGAAGGTTACCCCAAAAAAAAAATTTGAAAAAAAAATTTACAAAAAAAAAGTATAACTCATTCGATGACTCATCAAAAAAAAATTTCAAAAAAAAAAATTATAAAAAAAAGTATGACTCATTCGATGACTCATAAAAAATCAAAAAAATTAAAAAAAAAAAAAGTATAACTCATTCGATCATCAAAAAATTAAAAAAAAAAATTGCGTGGGTGAAGGTTACCCCAAAAAAAATTTGAAAAAAAAAATTTACAAAAAAAAGTATAACTCATTCGATATCATCAAAAAAAAATTTCAAAAAAAAAATTATAAAAAAAAGTATAACTCATTCGATGACTCATCAAAAAAAATTTCAAAAAAAAAATTATAAAAAAAAAAAAGTATACTCATTCGATGACTCATCAAAAATAAATTTTAAAAAAAAAATTGCTTGGGTGGAGGAACCCCAAAAAAAAAAATTTGAAAAAAAAATTTAAAAAAAAAAAAGTATACTCAATGACTCAAAAAAAAAAAAAAAAAAATTATAAAAAAAGTATAACTCATTCGATGACTCATCAAAATTAATTTATAAAAAAAAAATTGCGTGGTGAGGGTTTAAAAAAAAATTTGAAAAAAAATTTAAAAAAAAAAAGTATGACTCATTCGATGACTCATCAAAAAAAAATTTCAAAAAAAAAATTATAAAAAAAAAGTAAAAATTCGATGTAAAAAAAATAAACTCATTCGATGACTCATCAAAAAAAAAAAAAAAAATTGCAAAAAAAAAAAAAAAAAAAATTTAAAAAAAAAAAAAGTATGACTCATTCGATGACTCATCAAAAAAAAAATTTCAAAAAAAATTATAAAAAAAAAAAGTATAACTCATTCGATGACTCATCAAAAAATTAATTTAAAAAAAAAATTGCGTGGGTGAAGGTTACCCAAAAAAAATTTGAAAAAAAAATTTACAAAAAAAGTATAACTCATTCATGACTCATCAAAAAAAATTTCAAAAAAAAAAAAAAAAAAAAAGACTCATTATGACTCATCAAAAAAAAATTTAAAAAAAAAAAAAAAAAAAAAGTATAACTCATTCGATGACTCATCAAAAATAATTTTAAAAAAAAATTGCGTGGGTGGAGGTACCCAAAAAAAAATTTGAAAAAAAAAATTAAAAAAAAAAAGTATAACTCATTCGATGACTCATCAAAAAAAAATTTCAAAAAAAAAAATTATAAAAAAAAAGTATAACTCATTCGATGACTCATCAAAAAAATAATTTTAAAAAAAAAAAAATTGCGGGGTGGGGGGTACCCAAAAAAAAAAATTTAAAAAAAAATTTAAAAAAAAAAAAGTATGACTCATTCGATGATCATCAAAAAAAAAAATTTTCAAAAAAAAATTAAAAAAAAAAAAAAGTATACTCATTCGATGACTCATCAAAAAATAAATTTTAAAAAAAAATTGCGTGGGTGAGGTACCCCAAAAAAAAAATTTGAAAAAAAAAATTTAAAAAAAAAGTATGACTCATTCGATGACTCATCAAAAAAAAATTTCAAAAAAAAAATTAAAAAAAAAGTCGATGACTCATAAAAAAAAATTTAAAAAAAAATTATAAAAAAAAAAGTATGACTCATTCGATGACTCATCAAAAAATAAATTTAAAAAAAAATTGCGTGGTGGAGGTACCCCAAAAAAAAAATTGAAAAAAAAATTTACAAAAAAAAAAGTAAACTCATTCGATGACTCATCAAAAAAAAAAAAAAAAATTATAAAAAAAAAGTATGACTCATTCGATGACTCATCAAAAATAAATTTCAAAAAAAATTATAAAAAAAAAAGTATGACTCAATGACTTCAAAAAAAAAATTGCGTGGGTGGAGGGTACCCCCAAAAAAAAATTTGAAAAAAAAAATTTACAAAAAAAAAAGTATGACTCATAGATGACTCATCAAAAAAAAATTTCAAAAAAAAATTATAAAAAAAAAGTATACTCATTCGATGACTCATCAAAAAATTAATTTATAAAAAAAAAAATGCGTGGGTGAAGGTACCCCAAAAAAAAATTTGAAAAAAAAATTTACAAAAAAAAGTATAACTCATTTGACTCATCAAAAAAAAAAATTTCAAAAAAAAATATAAAAAAAAAAGCGATGACATCATTTCAAACTCAAATTCATCAAAAAATTAAAAAAAAAATTGCGTGGGTGGAGGGTACCCCCAAAAAAAAAAAATTTGAAAAAAAAAAATTAAAAAAAAAAAAAGTATGACTCATTCGATGACTCATCAAAAAATAAAAAAAAAAAAAAATGTGGGTGAGGTACCCAAAAAAATTTAAAAAAAAATTTACAAAAAAAAAGTATAACTCATTCGATGACTCATCAAAAAAAAAAAAAAAAAAATTATAAAAAAAAAGTATGACTCATTCGATGACTCATCAAAAAATAAATTTCAAAAAAAAATTATAAAAAAAAAAAGTATGACTCATTCGATGACTCATCAAAAAAATTTAAAAAAAAAATTGCGTGGGTGGAGGGTACCCCCCAAAAAAAAAAAATTTGAAAAAAAAATTTACAAAAAAAAAAGATGACTCATCAAAAAAAAAATTTCAAAAAAAATTATAAAAAAAAAAGTATAACTCATTCGATGACTCATCAAAAAATAAATTTCAAAAAAAAATTGCGTGGGTGGAGGGTACCCCAAAAAAAAAATTTGAAAAAAAAAATTTACAAAAAAAAGTATGACTCATTCGATGACTCATCAAAAAAAATTTCAAAAAAAATTTAAAAAAAAAAGCTCATTCGATGACTCATCCAAAAAAAAAATTTTAAAAAAAAATTATAAAAAAAAAAAGTATGACTCATTCGATGACTCATCAAAAAATAAATTTTAAAAAAAAATTGCGTGGGTGGAGGTACCCCAAAAAAAAAAAATTTGAAAAAAAAATTTACAAAAAAAAAGTAAACTCATTCGATGACTCATCAAAAAAAAAATTTCAAAAAAAAATTATAAAAAAAAGTACTCATTCGATGACTCATCAAAAAAAAAATTTCAAAAAAAAATTATAAAAAAAAAAGTATGACTCATTCGATGACTCATCAAAAAATAAATTTAAAAAAAAAATTGCTTGGGTGGAGGTACCCCCAAAAAAAAATTTGAAAAAAAAAATTTACAAAAAAAAAAAAGTATAACTCATTCGATGACTCATCAAAAAAAATTTCAAAAAAAATCAAAAAAAAAGATTCGACATCAAAAATTAATTTTAAAAAAAAATTGCGTGGGAGGTACCCCAAAAAAAATTTGAAAAAAAAAATTTACAAAAAAAAAGTATGACTCATTCGATGACTCATCAAAAAAAAAAAAAAAAAATTTAAAAAAAAAAGTATGACTCATTCGATGACTCAAAAAAAAATTTCAAAAAAAATTATAAAAAAAAAGTATGACTCATTCGATGACTCATCAAAAAATAAATTTCAAAAAAAAAATTATAAAAAAAAAAAAGTTAACTCAATGACTCATCAAAAATTAATTTAAAAAAAATTGCGTGGGTTTACCCCCAAAAAAAAAATTTGAAAAAAAAATTTAAAAAAAAAGTATGACTCATTCGATGACCAAAAAAAAAATTTCAAAAAAAAAATTATAAAAAAAAAAGTATGACTCATTCGATGACTCATCAAAAAAAAATTTCAAAAAAAAATTATAAAAAAAAAAAGTATGACTCATTCGATGACTCATCAAAAAATAAATTTTAAAAAAAAATTGCGTGGGTGGAGGGTACCCCCCAAAAAAAAAAAATTTGAAAAAAAAAAATTTACAAAAAAAAAAGTATAACTCATTCGATGACTCATCAAAAAAAAAATTTCAAAAAAAAATTATAAAAAAAAAAAGTATAACTCATTCATGACTCATCAAAAATTTATAAAAAAAAAATTGCGTGGGTAAAGGTACCCCAAAAAAAAATTTGAAAAAAAAATTTACAAAAAAAAAGTATAACTCATTCGATGACTCATCAAAAAAAATTTCAAAAAAAAAACAAAAAAAAGTATAACTCATTCGATGACTCATCAAAAAAAATTTCAAAAAAAAAATTATAAAAAAAAAAAAGTATAACTCTCGATGACTCATCAAAAAATAAATTTAAAAAAAAAAAATTGCGTGGGTGGAGGGTACCCCCCAAAAAAAAAAAATTTGAAAAAAAAAATTTACAAAAAAAAAGTATAACTCATTCGATGACTCATCAAAAAAAAAAATTTCAAAAAAAATATAAAAAAAAAAGACTCATTCGATGACTCATCAAAAAATTAATTTAAAAAAAAAAATTGCGTGGGTGAGGTACCCCAAAAAAAAAATTTGAAAAAAAAAATTTACAAAAAAAAAAGTATATAACTCATTCGATGACTCATCAAAAAAAAAAATTTTCAAAAAAAAAATTTAAAAAAAAAAGTATAAATTCGATGACTCATCAAAAAAAAAAAAAAAAATTATAAAAAAAAAGTATAACTCATTCGATATCATCAAAAAATTAATTTATAAAAAAAAAATTGCGTGGGTGAAGGTTACCCCAAAAAAATTTGAAAAAAAAAATTTTACAAAAAAAAAAGTATGACTCATCGATGACTCATCAAAAAAAAAAAATTTCAAAAAAAAATTATAAAAAAAAAAGTATAACTCATTCGATGACTCATCAAAAAAAAATTTAAAAAAATTATAAAAAAAAAAAAGTATAACTCATTCGATGACTCATCAAAAAATAAATTTTAAAAAAAAATTGCGTGGTGGAGGGTACCCCAAAAAAAATTTGAAAAAAAAAATTTAAAAAAAAAAAAAAAATTTGAAAAAAAAAAAAATTTCAAAAAAAAATTATAAAAAAAAAAAGTATGACTCATTCGATGACTCATCAAAAAATAAATTTCAAAAAAAAAATTGCGTGGGTTAAAGGGTACCCCAAAAAAAAAAATTTGAAAAAAAAATTTACAAAAAAAAAGTATGACTCATTCGATGACTCATCAAAAAAAAAATTTCAAAAAAAAAAATTAAAAAAAAAAAAAAAGTAACTCATTCGATGACTCATCAAAAAAAAAAAAAAAAAATTTTAAAAAAAAAAGTATGACTCATTATGACTCATCAAAAAAAATTTAAAAAAAAAAATTGCGTGGGTGGAGGGTACCCCCCAAAAAAAAAAATTTGAAAAAAAAAATTTACAAAAAAAAAAAAGTATGACTCATTCGATGACTCATCAAAAAAAAAAAAAAAAAATTAAAAAAAAAAAAGTATGACTCAATGACTCATCAAAAAAATTTTAAAAAAAAATTGCGTGGTGAGGGTACCCCAAAAAAAAAATTTGAAAAAAAAAATTTACAAAAAAAAAGTATGACTCATTCGATGACTCATCAAAAAAAAAATTTCAAAAAAAAAATTATAAAAAAAAAGTATGACTCATTCCCATCAAAAAAAAATTTAAAAAAAATTTAAAAAAAAAAAGTATGACTCATTCGATGACTCATCAAAAAAATAATTTCAAAAAAAAAATTGCGTGGGTGGAGGTACCCCCAAAAAAAAAAAAAAAAAAAAATTTACAAAAAAAAGTATGACTCATTCGATGACTCATCAAAAAAAAAAAAAAAAAAATTTATAAAAAAAAAGTATGACTCAATGACTCATCAAAAAAAATTTTAAAAAAAAAAATTGCGTGGGTGGAGGGTACCCCAAAAAAAAAATTTGAAAAAAAAAATTTACAAAAAAAAAAGTATGACTCATAGATGACTCATCAAAAAATAAATTTTAAAAAAAAATTGCGTGGGTGGAGGGTACCCCAAAAAAAAAATTTGAAAAAAAAAATTTTAAAAAAAAAAAGTATGACTCATTCGATGACTCATCAAAAAAAATTTAAAAAAAAAAATTGCGTGGGTGAGGGTACCCAAAAAAAAAAATTTGAAAAAAAAAATTTAAAAAAAAAAAAGTATGACTCATAGTATGACTCATTCAAAAAAAAAAAAAAAAAAAAAATGACCCCCAAAAAAAAAATTTAAAAAAAATTAAAAAAAAAAAAGTATGACTCATAGATGACTCATCAAAAAATAAATTTTAAAAAAAAAAATTGCGTGGGTGGAGGGTACCCCCCAAAAAAAAATTTGAAAAAAAAATTTAAAAAAAAAAAGTATGACTCATAGTATGACTCATCAAAAAAAAAAAAAAAAAAATTATAAAAAAAAAGTATGACTCATAGTATGACTCATCAAAAAAAATTTCAAAAAAAAATTGCGTGGGGTGGAGGGTACCCCCAAAAAAAAAATTTGAAAAAAAAAATTTAAAAAAAAAAAGTATGACTCAATGACTCATCAAAAAAAAAATTTCAAAAAAAAATTAAAAAAAAAAGTATGACTCATAGATGACTCATCAAAAAAAAAAAATTTAAAAAAAAAATTAAAAAAAAAAAGTATGACTCATAGTATGACTCATCAAAAAATAAATTTCAAAAAAAAAATTTAAAAAAAAAAAGCGATGACTCATCAAAAAATAAATTTTAAAAAAAAAATTGCGGGGTTTACCCCCAAAAAAAATTTGAAAAAAAAAAAAAAAAAA
>JACMZG010001378.1:9041-19296 GCA_018340805.1 Microvelia longipes | reverse complement strand
TTATTACATATTAATTGAAATGTGTGTGTGTATTCGATAAATTTTTATGGTTTATTACATAATTGATATGTTGTATGATTTGATAAATTATATGGTTATACATATTAATTGAAATGTGTGTGTATTTATTGATAATATGTTTATTACATATTAATTGATGTGTGTATTTGATAATTTTTTATGGTTTATTACATATTAATTGATATGTGTATGTGTTAAATTTATATAGTTTATACATATTAATTGGAATGTGTGTGTTTATTATTACATATTAATTGATATGTGTGTATTTGATAATTTTTATTTATTATATATTAATTGATATGTGTGTGTGTATTTGATAAATTTTTATGTTTATTACATATTAATTGATGTGTGTGTGTGTATTTGATAAAATTTTATGGTTTATTACATATTACATATTATTGAAATGTGTATATATTTGATAAATTCATATAGTTTATTACATATTAATTGATATGTGTGTGTATTTGATAAATTTTTATGGTTATTACATATTAAATATGTGTGTATTTGATAAATTTTTATGTTTATTACATATTTATTTATGTGTGTATTTTTTTATGGTTTATTACATATTAATTTTATATGTGTGTATTTGATAAATTCATATAGTTTATTACATATTAATTGATATGTGTGTATTTGATAATTTTTATGGTTTATTACATATTAATTGATATGTGTGTGTGTGTATTTATAAATTTTTATGGTTTATTACATATTAATTGAAATGTGTGTGTTTGATAAATTTTTATGGTTTATTACATATTAATTGATATGTGTGTTTGATAAATTTATGGTTTATTACATATTAATTGATATGTGTGTGTATTGATAAATTTTTATGTTTATTACATATTACATATTAATTGAAATGTGTATATATTTGATAAATTCATATAGTTTATTACATATTAATTGATATGTGTGTATTGATAATTTTTATGGTTTATTACATATTTATTGAAATGTGTGTGTATTGATAAATTTTTATGTTTATTACATATTAATTTATGTGTATTTGATAAATTTTTATGGTTTATTACATATTAATTGAAATGTGTGTGTATGTATTGATAAATTTTTATATTTATTACATATTAATTGAAATGTGTGTGTATTTGATAAATTTTATGTTTATTACATATTAATTGATATGTGTATATATTTGATAAATTCATATAGTTTATTACATATTAATTGATATGTGTGTATTGATAAATTTTTATGGTTTATTACATATTAATTGAAATGTGTGTGTATTTGATAAATTTTTAGGGTTTATTACATATTAATTGATATGTGTGTGTATATTTAAAAATTTATATGTTTATTACATATTTATTGGTATATTTGTATGTATTTATGAATTTATATGGTTTATTACATATTTATTTATATGTTTGTATGTATTTAATGAATTTATATGGTTTATTACATATTATTGGTATTTGTGTGTAATTGATAATTTTATATGCTTTATTACATATTAATTGATATGTGTTTGCGTATATTTGAAATAAATTTACATGGTATAATTTGTGTATGTGTGTATTATATTTTTTCTACCCTCTTACAGATTTGTGTGTGTATGTGTGTAAGGAGTGTATATGAATTATTAAGTGTGTGTATGTAATGATTGTATATGACTGTGTATGTAATATGACTTATGTGTGTGTATGTAATGATTGTATATATGTATATGACTATATGTGTGTATATTATTTATTATGTGTGTATTAATGTATAAAAATAAAGTATTTTTTCAAGTAATTTTTCAATTTTTTGATAAATTTCTCCTTTGTAAGTAGTTTATTGAATATTTTTATACTTTTTTAATTATGGGTCAATTTAATACATTGACATATTTTTTAATAAAATTTGTTTTTATATTAGTCATACTCTTTGTTAAACTTGCATCTGGTTTGCATCTGAATTGTTGCTAAACTTGTATGTCTAACTAATAACATGTAATGTATAAAATAAAAACAGTAAAAGTATTTCATTCACTATTATATTATTATTATTATTATTATTATTATTATTATTATTATTATTATTATTATTATTATTATTATTATTATTATTATTATTATTATTATATTATTATTATTATTATTATAATGAGACTCTTATCTCCTTGCAATTATATTATTATTTTTAAAATATTTGATTAATTTGATTAATTTAATTTATTTGATTTAATTTTTAAATTAAATTCTTTTTATATTTCATCAATCTCCATGTAATTTTCATATATTTTAAATAACTTGTTTTAATTTATATAACATTTTAACAATTTGTATCAAGTCTATAATATTTTACAAATTCATTTCAATTTTAAATAACTTGCATGTAAATTAATGTCATTTCATTTATGTAATTTGATGTCAATGTTACCATTTTTGCGAAATTTTCATGATATTGTTGTAATTTTACATGACTTGATTATAAAACTCTACAGTTATCAGAATAAAACAGTAGAAAACCATGTAATAAATGAACAAACTAAAATATATGCATTATAGATATAAAAACATTAGTCTATTAAAATATTTCCTTTGTTAAAGTTGCAACTGTACTGCATTTGTATTGAAAAATACTTATATTTTATTTAATCTATAGATATTTCTAGTGAATTGCATGTACATTTGTAAAATAATTGATATTATTATTATTATCATTATCGTTATCATTATTACTATTATTGACTCTTATCTCCTTACCCATATATTGTTATTTTTTAAAATATTTTATCGACTTTAACTAAATATTTGATTAATTTTCATGACTTGACCCTAATTCTTTTTATATTTCATCAATTTCATGTAATTTTCATAAATCTTTAATAACTTGTTTGTAATTTATATAACATTTTAACAACTTGTAACAATCATATCATATTTCATCAAATTCTAACGAATTTTTATAAATTTTTAATAACTTGTATGTAAATTTATCTGTTACAATTTTTGTTATTTTTACATGACTTGATTATAAAACTCTATAATAGAAAACTATAAAACATTAGAAAACCATGTAATAAATGAATAAAATATATACTATACTATATGAATTATAGATAAAAAACATTACTCTATTAAAATATTTCCTTTGTTAAAGTTACAACTGTACTGCATTTGTAATGAAAAACATTTATATGTTATTTAATCTATAGATTTCTAGTGAATTACAAGAAAACTTAATTAAATTTATTGTTTAACCAAAATTAATTAATAAAATCTCTATAATACTTAATAAAAATTAAACATCTTTATATTTAAAATAAATAAATAAAATAAAATCCGCAGAACATCTTTATATTTAAAATAAATAAATAAAATCTGATTAATAAAGTTTATTAAAGTAACAATTTATCACATCCACTCATTTTTGTGGTATTGCATATAGGTCTGGATACTTTGTACCAGTCTTTGAGTCTCCATTGCCTGCAAATCAGATTCATGGTGGCTTGATAGCGATTTTCTTACATCTGGTGACACCATAATTGGCAATTGTTCCGATATATTGAGACAAACTGGTTTCGATCCTGTATCTGATCGTAAGGATGTTTTCACCGTCTTTTCCAAATTTTGATTGCCAGCATGTAGAGGGAATTGATCTCGATAATTCCAGTGGCGCATTTAATTGTTTATTACATGTTTATTAGCATGTATATGTGTATATGTATTTGATAAATTTTTATTTATTACATATTAATTGATATGTGTGTATGTATTTGATAAATTTTTATGGTTATTACATATTAATTGATATGTGTGTATTGATAAATTTTATATTTTATTACATATTAATTGTGTGTATTTGATAAATTCATATAGTTTATTACATATTAATTGATATGTGTGTATGATAAATTTTATGTTTATTACATATTAATTGATATGTGTGTATTTGATAAATTTTATGTTTATTACATATTTATTGAAATGTGTATATATTTGATAAATTCATATAGTTTATTACATATTAATTGATATGTGTGTGTATGTATTTGATAAATTTTTATGGTTTATTACATATTTATTGAAATGTGTGTGTGTGTATTTGATAAATTTTTAAGGTTTATTACATATTAATTGATATGTGTATGATAAATTTATTACATATTATTGATATGTGTGTATGTATTAATGAATTTATATGTTTTTACATAATTATTGATATGTTTGTGTGTGAATTTATATGTTTTATTACTATTTGATAAATTATATTTTATTACATATTAATTGAAATGTGTGTATGTATTTGATAAATTTATGTTTATTACATATTAATTGAAATGTGTGTGTATTTGATAAATTTTTAATGGTTTATTACATATTATTGATATGTGTGTGTATTTGATAAATTTTATGGTTATTACATATAATTCTATTTGATAAATTTTATGGTTTATTACATATTTTGAAATGTGTGTATTTATTTGATAATTTTTATGTTTATTACATATTAATTGAAATGTGTGTATATTTGATAAATTTTTATGGTTTATTACATATTAATTATGTGTGTGTGTGTATTTGATAAATTTTATGTTTATTACATATTAATTGATATATGTGTATGTATTTGATAAATTTTTATGGTTTATTACATATTAATTGATATGTGTGTGTATTGATAAATTTTATGTTTATTACATATTAATTTAAAATGTGTATATATTTGATAAATTCATATAGTTTATTACATATTAATTGATGTGTGTATTTGATAAATTTTATGGTTTATTACATATTAATTGTGTGTATTGATAAATTTTATGGTTTATTACATATTAATTGTTTGATAAATTATGTTTATTACATATTAATTGAAATGTGTGTGTGTATTGATAAATTTTATGGTTTATTACATATTAATTATGTGTGTATTTGATAAATTTTTATATTTTATTACATATTAATTGATATGTGTGTATTTGATAAATTTTATGTTTATTACATATTAATTGATATGTGTGTGTATTTGATAAATTTTATGGTTTATTACATATTAATTGAATGTGTGTATGTATTGATAAATTTTATTTATTACATATTTATTGAAATGTGTATATATTGTATAGTTTATTACATATTAATTGATGTGTGTGTATTTGATAAATTTTATGGTTTATTACATATTTATTGAAATGTGTGTGTGTGTATTTGATAAATTTTTTTTATTACATATTAATTGATATGTGTATTTGATAAATTTTATGGTTTATTACATATTATTGATATGTGTGTATGGAATTTATATTACATATTATTGATGTGTGTGTATTTAATAATTTTATGTTTATTACATAATTGTGTGTGTGTATTTGATAAATTTTATGGTTTTATTACATATTAATTGAAATGTGTGTATGTATTTGATAAATTTTATGATTTATTACATATTAATTGAAATGTGTGTGTATTTGATAAATTTAGTTTATTACATATTATTGATATGTGTGTGTGTATTTGATAAATTTTTATGGTTTATTACATATTAATTGATATGTGTGTGTATGTATTTGATAAATTTTTATGGTTTATTACATATTTATTGAAATTGTGTATTTTATTTGAAATTTTATGTTTATTACATATTAATTGAAATGTGTGTATATTTGATAAATTTTTATGGTTTATTACATATTAATTGATGTGTGTATGTATTTGATAAATTTTTATGGTTTATTACATATTAATTTAAATGTGTGTATGTATTGATAAATTTTATGGTTTATTACATATTAATTGATGTGTATTGTATTTGATAAATTTTATGTTTTATACATATTAATTGAAATATGTGTGTATTTGATAAATTTTTATGGTTTATACATATTAATATTTATTGAAATGTGTATTTGATAAATTTATGGTTTATTACATATTTATTTGTATTGTATGCTGTATTTATTTTATTGTTTATTACAATGTGTGTATGTATTTGTTTTATTACATATTAATTGAAATGTGTGTGTATTTATAAATTTTTTATGGTTTATTACATATTAATTGTGTGTATTTGATAATTTTTATGTGATATGTGTGTATTTGATAATTTTTATTTATTACATAAATTTATATATGTGTGTGTGTGTATTTGATAAATTTTTATGGTTTATTACATATTAATTGATATGTGTGTGTGTATTTATTTGATAAAATTTTATGTTTATTACATATTATTGATATTGTGTATGTATTTGATAAATTTATATTATTACATATTAATTGAAATGTGTGTATTTGATAATTTTTATGGTTTATTACATTAATTATTGATATGTGTGTATTTGATAATTTTTTATGGTTTATTACATATTAATTAATATGTGTATTTGATAAATTTATATAGTTTATACATATTAATTAAATGTGTGTGTGTATTTGATAAATTTTTATGGTTTATTACATATTAATTGATATGTGTGTGTATTTATTTGATAAATTTTTATGTTTATTACATATTAATTTATGTATATTTGATAATATGTTGAATGTGTGTATTTATTGATAATTTATGTTTATTACATATTAATTTAATGTGTGTGTTTGATAAATTTTATGGTTTATTACATATTATTGATGTGTATGTATTGATAAATTTTTTTATTACATATTAATTGAAATGTGTGTGTATTTGATAAATTTTATGGTTTATTACATATTACATATATTGAAATGTGTATATATTTGATAAATTATATAGTTTATTACATATTAATTGAAATGTGTGTTTGATAAATTTTATGGTTTATTACATATTAATTGATATGTGTGTGTATGTATTTGATAAATTTATGGTTATTACATATTAATTGAAATGTGTGTGTATTTATTTGATAATTTTTTTATTTTATTTATTAATTGAATGTGTATATTTGATAAATTTTTATTTATTACATATATTTTTATGGTTTATTACATATTAATTGATATGTGTGTATTTGATAATTTTTATGTTTATTACATATTAATTAATTGTGTATTTGATAAATTTATTTATCGCATATTAATTGGAATGTGTGTGTATTTGATAATTTTTATGGTTTATTATATATTAATTGATATGTGTGTATTATTTGATAAATTTTTATGGTTTATTACATATTAATTGGTGTATGTGTATTTGATAAATTTTTAGTTTATTACATATTAATTGAAATGTGTGTGTATTCGATAAATTTTTATGGTTTATTACATATTACATATTAATTGAAATGTGTATATATTTGATAAATTCATATAGTTTATTACATATTAATTGAAATGTGTGTGTATTTGATAATTTTTATGGTTTATTACATATTAATTGATTGTGTATGTATTTGAAATTTTTATGGTTTATTACATATTAATTGATATGTGTGTATTTGATTGAATGTGTGTTATTTGTTTTATGGTTTATTACATATTAATTGAATGTGTGTTGTATTTGATAATTTATATTATTACATATTAATTGAATGTGTGTGTATTTGATAAATTTTATGGTTTATACATATTACATATTATTGAAATGTGTATTTGATGGTTTATTACATATTAATTGATGTGTGTGTATTGATAAATTTTTATGGTTTATTACATATTAATTGATATGTGTGTGTATGTATGATAAATTTTATGGTTATTACATATTAATTGAAATGTGTGTGTATTTTGATAATTTTTTATGGTTTATTACATATTAATTATTGTGTATTTGATGGTGTGTGTGTATTTGATATTTTTATGGTTTATTACATATTAATTATATGTGTATTTGATATTTATATATTACATATTATTGAATGTGTGTATTTGATAAATTTTTATGGTTTATTACATATTAATTGATATGTGTGTGTGTATTTGATAAAATTTTATGGTTTATTACATATTAATTGAAATGTGTGTATGTATTTGATAAATTTATTTTTATTACATATTAATTGAAATGTGTGTGTATTTGATAAATTTTATTATTATTACATATTAATTGAATGTGTTGATAAATTATATTTTATTACATATTAATTGAAATGTGTATGTATTGATAATTTTTATGTTTATTACATATTAATTGAATGTGTGTGTATGTATTTGATAAATTTTATGGTTTATACATATTAATTGAAATGTGTGTGTATTTATTTGATAATTTTTATGGTTTATTACATATTAATTGATGTGTGTGTATTTGATAATTTTTATGGTTTATTACATATTAATTGATATGTGTGTATATTGATAATTTTTATGGTTTATTACATATTAATTTATGTGTATTTGATAAATTTATAGTTTATACATATTAATTGAAATGTGTGTGTGTATTTGATAATTTTTTATTACATATTAATTGATATGTGTGTGTGTATTTGATAAATTTTTATGTTTATTACATATTAATTGATATGTGTGTATTATTGATAAAATTTTATGTTTATTACATATTAATTTGATATGTGTGTATATTTGATAAATTTTATAGTTTATTACATATTAATTGAAATGTGTGTGTATTTGAATTTTTATGGTTTATTACATATTAATTGATATGTATGTATTTGATTTTTATGGTTTATTACATATTAATTGTGTGTATATTTGATAAATTTTATGGATATTAATTGATATGTGTGTGTATTTGATAATTTTTATGGTTTATTACATATTAATTGAAATGTGTGTATTATTTGATAAATTTTATGTTTATTACATATTAATTGATATGTGTGTATTTGATAAATTTTTATGGTTTATTACATATTACATATTATTGTGTGTATATATTTGTATTACATATTAATTGAATGTGTGGAAATTTTTATGGTTTATTACATATTAATTGATATGTGTGTGTATTTGATAAATTTTTATGGTTATTACATATTAATTGAAATGTGTGTGTATTTATTTGATAATTTTTTATGGTTTATTACATATTAATTGATGTGTGTTTGTATGGTTTATTACATGTTTATTACATATTAATATATGTGTATTTGATAAATTTTATAGTTTATACATATTAATTGAAATGTGTGTGTATTTGATAAATTTTATGGTTTATTACATATTAATTGATATGTGTGTGTGTATTTTTGATAAAATTTTATTGTTTATTACATATTAATTGAAATGTGTGTGTATTGATAAATTTTTATGGTTTATTACATATTAATTGAAATGTGTGTGTTTGATAAATTTTATGTTATTACATATTAATTGATATGTGTGTATTTGATAAATTTTATGGTTTATTATATTAATTGATATGTGTGTGTGTATTTGATAATTTTTATGTTTATTACATATTAATTGAAATGTGTGTATTGATAATTTTATGGTTTATTACATATTAATTGGTGTGTGTATTGATAATTTTTATGTTTATTACATATTAATTGATATGTGTGTGTGTATTTGATAAATTTTATGTTTATTATATATTAATTGAATGTGTGTGTATTTGATAAATTTTTATGGTTTATTACATATTAATTGATATGTGTGTGTATTGATAAATTTTTATGGTTTATTACATATTAATTGAAATGTGTGTTTATTTGATAAATTTTATGGTTTATTACATATTAATTGATATGTGTGTATTCGATAAATTTTATGATTTATTACATATTACATATAATTGAATGTGTATATATTTGATAAATTTTATAGTTTATTACATATTAATTGATATGTGTGTATTGATAAATTTTTATGGTTTATTACATATTAATTGATATGTGTGTATGTATTGATAAATTTTATGTTATACATATTTATTAAATGTGTATATATTTGATTAAATTTATGTTTATTACATTTATTGTGTGTATTTGATAAATTTTTATGGTTATTACATATTAATTATATGTGTGTGTGTATTTATTTGATAAATTTTTATGGTTATTACATATAATTGAAATGTGTGTGTGTATTTTTGATAAACATATTAATTGATATGTGTGTGTATTTATTTGATAAATTTTATGGTTTATTACATATTAATTGAATGTGTGTATGTATTTGATAAATTTTATGGTTTATTACATATTAATTGAAATGTGTGTGTATTGATAAATTTTATGGTTTATTACATATTACATATTAATTGAAATGTGTGTATATTGATAAATTGTGTGATATGTGTAGTGTATGTATTTGATAAATTCATATTGTTTATTACATAATAATTGAGAAGAACTAGATATTTACCAGTAGTGATC
>JACMZG010001377.1:0-10262 GCA_018340805.1 Microvelia longipes | reverse complement strand
ATGCAATATGTCTGGAACGAATCTAAAGTAGAAAACCGAAGTTTTCTCGTGTTTCCCACTGCTAAAATGCATGAAATAACACTGTTATATTGCTGAACATGTTAGGAAATAGATTGAAACAAATCTGCCGATGGCTTCTACAATTCTTGATGGAAATCGCTTATTTCTCTAATGTTATTGTTTAAAGCGTATTTAAGTGCTTAAAATGATCAAAATAAGCATGAAAATCACTATTTTAATAACTGGATTTCGATCAGAGAACCACAGTAAATCACACAAAGTACAACTTATGCAATATGTCTGGAACGAATCTAAAGTAGAAAACCGAAGTTTTCTCGTGTTTCCCACTGCTAAAATGCATGAAATAACACTGTTATATTGCTGAACATGTTAGGAAATAGATTGAAACAATCTGCCGATGGCTTCTACAATTCTTGATGGAAATCGCTTTTTCTCTAATGTTATTGTTTAAAGCGTATTTAAGTGCTTAAAATGATCAAAATAAGCATGAAAATCACTATTTTAATAACTGGATTTCGATCAGAGAACCACAGTAAATCACACAAAGTACAACTTATGCAATATGTCTGGAACGAATCTAAAGTAGAAAACCGAAGTTTTCTCGTGTTTCCCACTGCTAAAATGCATGAAATAACACTGTTATATTGCTGAACATGTTAGGAAATAGATTGAAACAAATCTGCCGATGGCTTCTACAATTCTTGATGGAAATCGCTTATTTCTCTAATGTTATTGTTTAAAGCGTATTTAAGTGCTTAAAATGATCAAAATAAGCATGAAAATCACTATTTTAATAACTGGATTTCGATCAGAGAACCACAGTAAATCACACAAAGTACAACTTATGCAATATGTCTGGAACGAATCTAAAGTAGAAAACCGAAGTTTTCTCGTGTTTCCCACTGCTAAAATGCATGAAATAACACTGTTATATTGCTGAACATGTTAGGAAATAGATTGAAACAAATCTGCCGATGGCTTCTACAATTCTTGATGGAAATCGCTTATTTCTCTAATGTTATTGTTTAAAGCGTATTTAAGTGCTTAAAATGATCAAAATAAGCATGAAAATCACTATTTAATAACTGGATTTCGATCAGAGAACCACAGTAAATCACACAAAGTACAACTTATGCAATATGTCTGGAACGAATCTAAAGTAGAAAACCGAAGTTTTCTCGTGTTTCCCACTGCTAAAATGCATGAAATAACACTGTTATATTGCTGAACATGTTAGGAAATAGATTGAAACAAATCTGCCGATGGCTTCTACAATTCTTGATGGAAATCGCTTATTTCTCTAATGTTATTGTTTAAAGCGTATTTAAGTGCTTAAAATGATCAAAATAAGCATGAAAATCACTATTTTAATAACTGGATTTCGATCAGAGAACCACAGTAAATCACACAAAGTACAACTTATGCAATATGTCTGGAACGAATCTAAAGTAGAAAACCGAAGTTTTCTCGTGTTTCCCACTGCTAAAATGCATGAAATAACACTGTTATATTGCTGAACATGTTAGGAAATAGATTGAAACAAATCTGCCGATGGCTTCTACAATTCTTGATGGAAATCGCTTATTTCTCTAATGTTATTGTTTAAAGCGTATTTAAGTGCTTAAAATGATCAAAATAAGCATGAAAATCACTATTTTAATAACTGGATTTCGATCAGAGAACCACAGTAAATCACACAAAGTACAACTTATGCAATATGTCTGGAACGAATCTAAAGTAGAAAACCGAAGTTTTCTCGTGTTTCCCACTGCTAAAATGCATGAAATAACACTGTTATATTGCTGAACATGTTAGGAAATAGATTGAAACAAATCTGCCGATGGCTACAATTCTTGATGGAAATCGCTTATTTCTCTAATGTTATTGTTTAAAGCGTATTTAAGTGCTTAAAATGATCAAAATAAGCATGAAAATCACTATTTTAATAACTGGATTTCGATCAGAGAACCACAGTAAATCACACAAAGTACAACTTATGCAATATGTCTGGAACGAATCTAAAGTAGAAAACCGAAGTTTTCTCGTGTTTCCCACTGCTAAAATGCATGAAATAACACTGTTATATTGCTGAACATGTTAGGAAATAGATTGAAACAAATCTGCCGATGGCTTCTACAATTCTTGATGGAAATCGCTTATTTCTCTAATGTTATTGTTTAAAGCGTATTTAAGTGCTAAAATGATCAAAATAAGCATGAAAATCACTATTTTAATAACTGGATTTCGATCAGAGAACCACAGTAAATCACACAAAGTACAACTTATGCAATATGTCTGGAACGAATCTAAAGTAGAAAACCGAAGTTTTCTCGTGTTTCCCACTGCTAAAATGCATGAAATAACACTGTTATATTGCTGAACATGTTAGGAAATAGATTGAAACAAATCTGCCGATGGCTTCTACAATTCTTGATGGAAATCGCTTATTTCTCTAATGTTATTGTTTAAAGCGTATTTAAGTGCTTAAAATGATCAAAATAAGCATGAAAATCACTATTTTAATAACTGGATTTCGATCAGAGAACCACAGTAAATCACACAAAGTACAACTTATGCAATATGTCTGGAACGAATCTAAAGTAGAAAACCGAAGTTTTCTCGTGTTTCCCACTGCTAAAATGCATGAAATAACACTGTTATATTGCTGAACATGTTAGGAAATAGATTGAAACAAATCTGCCGATGGCTTCTACAATTCTTGATGGAAATCGCTTATTTCTCTAATGTTATTGTTTAAAGCGTATTTAAGTGCTTAAAATGATCAAAATAAGCATGAAAATCACTATTTTAATAACTGGATTTCGATCAGAGAACCACAGTAAATCACACAAAGTACAACTTATGCAATATGTCTGGAACGAATCTAAAGTAGAAAACCGAAGTTTTCTCGTGTTTCCCACTGCTAAAATGCATGAAATAACACTGTTATATTGCTGAACATGTTAGGAAATAGATTGAAACAAATCTGCCGATGGCTTCTACAATTCTTGATGGAAATCGCTTATTTCTCTAATGTTATTGTTTAAAGCGTATTTAAGTGCTTAAAATGATCAAAATAAGCATGAAAATCACTATTTTAATAACTGGATTTCGATCAGAGAACCACAGTAAATCACACAAAGTACAACTTATGCAATATGTCTGGAACGAATCTAAAGTAGAAAACCGAAGTTTTCTCGTGTTTCCCACTGCTAAAATGCATGAAATAACACTGTTATATTGCTGAACATGTTAGGAAATAGATTGAAACAAATCTGCCGATGGCTTCTACAATTCTTGATGGAAATCGCTTATTTCTCTAATGTTATTGTTTAAAGCGTATTTAAGTGCTTAAAATGATCAAAATAAGCATGAAAATCACTATTTTAATAACTGGATTTCGATCAGAGAACCACAGTAAATCACACAAAGTACAACTTATGCATATGTCTGGAACGAATCTAAAGTAGAAAACCGAAGTTTTCTCGTGTTTCCCACTGCTAAAATGCATGAAATAACACTGTTATATTGCTGAACATGTTAGGAAATAGATTGAAACAAATCTGCCGATGGCTTCTACAATTCTTGATGGAAATCGCTTATTTCTCTAATGTTATTGTTTAAAGCGTATTTAAGTGCTTAAAATGATCAAAATAAGCATGAAAATCACTATTTTAATAACTGGATTTCGATCAGAGAACCACAGTAAATCACACAAAGTACAACTTATGCAATATGTCTGGAACGAATCTAAAGTAGAAAACCGAAGTTTTCTCGTGTTTCCCACTGCTAAAATGCATGAAATAACACTGTTATATTGCTGAACATGTTAGGAAATAGATTGAAACAAATCTGCCGATGGCTTCTACAATTCTTGATGGAAATCGCTTATTTCTCTAATGTTATTGTTTAAAGCGTATTTAAGTGCTTAAAATGATCAAAATAAGCATGAAAATCACTATTTTAATAACTGGATTTCGATCAGAGAACCACAGTAAATCACACAAAGTACAACTTATGCAATATGTCTGGAACGAATCTAAAGTAGAAAACCGAAGTTTTCTCGTGTTTCCCACTGCTAAAATGCATGAAATAACACTGTTATATTGCTGAACATGTTAGGAAATAGATTGAAACAAATCTGCCGATGGCTTCTACAATTCTTGATGGAAATCGCTTATTTCTCTAATGTTATTGTTTAAAGCGTATTTAAGTGCTTAAAATGATCAAAATAAGCATGAAAATCACTATTTTAATAACTGGATTTCGATCAGAGAACCACAGTAAATCACACAAAGTACAACTTATGCAATATGTCTGGAACGAATCTAAAGTAGAAAACCGAAGTTTTCTCGTGTTTCCCACTGCTAAAATGCATGAAATAACACTGTTATATTGCTGAACATGTTAGGAAATAGATTGAAACAAATCTGCCGATGGCTTCTACAATTCTTGATGGAAATCGCTTATTTCTCTAATGTTATTGTTTAAAGCGTATTTAAGTGCTTAAAATGATCAAAATAAGCATGAAAATCACTATTTTAATAACTGGATTTCGATCAGAGAACCACAGTAAATCACACAAAGTACAACTTATGCAATATGTCTGGAACGAATCTAAAGTAGAAAACCGAAGTTTTCTCGTGTTTCCCACTGCTAAAATGCATGAAATAACACTGTTATATTGCTGAACATGTTAGGAAATAGATTGAAAAAATCTGCCGATGGCTTCTACAATTCTTGATGGAAATCGCTTATTTCTCTAATGTTATTGTTTAAAGCGTATTTAAGTGCTTAAAATGATCAAAATAAGCATGAAAATCACTATTTTAATAACTGGATTTCGATCAGAGAACCACAGTAAATCACACAAAGTACAACTTATGCAATATGTCTGGAACGAATCTAAAGTAGAAAACCGAAGTTTTCTCGTGTTTCCCACTGCTAAAATGCATGAAATAACACTGTTATATTGCTGAACATGTTAGGAAATAGATTGAAACAAATCTGCCGATGGCTTCTACAATTCTTGATGGAAATCGCTTATTTCTCTAATGTTATTGTTTAAAGCGTATTTAAGTGCTTAAAATGATCAAAATAAGCATGAAAATCACTATTTTAATAACTGGATTTCGATCAGAGAACCACAGTAAATCACACAAAGTACAACTTATGCAATATGTCTGGAACGAATCTAAAGTAGAAAACCGAAGTTTTCTCGTGTTTCCCACTGCTAAAATGCATGAAATAACACTGTTATATTGCTGAACATGTTAGGAAATAGATTGAAACAAATCTGCCGATGGCTTCTACAATTCTTGATGGAAATCGCTTATTTCTCTAATGTTATTGTTTAAAGCGTATTTAAGTGCTTAAAATGATCAAAATAAGCATGAAAATCACTATTTTAATAACTGGATTTCGATCAGAGAACCCAGTAAATCACACAAAGTACAACTTATGCAATATGTCTGGAACGAATCTAAAGTAGAAAACCGAAGTTTTCTCGTGTTTCCCACTGCTAAAATGCATGAAATAACACTGTTATATTGCTGAACATGTTAGGAAATAGATTGAAACAAATCTGCCGATGGCTTCTACAATTCTTGATGGAAATCGCTTATTTCTCTAATGTTATTGTTTAAAGCGTATTTAAGTGCTTAAAATGATCAAAATAAGCATGAAAATCACTATTTTAATAACTGGATTTCGATCAGAGAACCACAGTAAATCACACAAAGTACAACTTATGCAATATGTCTGGAACGAATCTAAAGTAGAAAACCGAAGTTTTCTCGTGTTTCCCACTGCTAAAATGCATGAAATAACACTGTTATATTGCTGAACATGTTAGGAAATAGATTGAAACAAATCTGCCGATGGCTTCTACAATTCTTGATGGAAATCGCTTATTTCTCTAATGTTATTGTTTAAAGCGTATTTAAGTGCTAAAATGATCAAAATAAGCATGAAAATCACTATTTTAATAACTGGATTTCGATCAGAGAACCACAGTAAATCACACAAAGTACAACTTATGCAATATGTCTGGAACGAATCTAAAGTAGAAAACCGAAGTTTTCTCGTGTTTCCCACTGCTAAAATGCATGAAAATACACTGTTATATTGCTGAACATGTTAGGAAATAGATTGAAACAAATCTGCCGATGGCTTCTACAATTCTTGATGGAAATCGCTTATTTCTCTAATGTTATTGTTTAAAGCGTATTTAAGTGCTTAAAATGATCAAAATAAGCATGAAAATCACTATTTTAATAACTGGATTTCGATCAGAGAACCACAGTAAATCACACAAAGTACAACTTATGCAATATGTCTGGAACGAATCTAAAGTAGAAAACCGAAGTTTTCTCGTGTTTCCCACTGCTAAAATGCATGAAATAACACTGTTATATTGCTGAACATGTTAGGAAATAGATTGAAACAAATCTGCCGATGGCTTCTACAATTCTTGATGGAAATCGCTTATTTCTCTAATGTTATTGTTTAAAGCGTATTTAAGTGCTTAAAATGATCAAAATAAGCATGAAAATCACTATTTTAATAACTGGATTTCGATCAGAGAACCACAGTAAATCACACAAAGTACAACTTATGCAATATGTCTGGAACGAATCTAAAGTAGAAAACCGAAGTTTTCTCGTGTTTCCCACTGCTAAAATGCATGAAATAACACTGTTATATTGCTGAACATGTTAGGAAATAGATTGAAACAAATCTGCCGATGGCTTCTACAATTCTTGATGGAAATCGCTTATTTCTCTAATGTTATTGTTTAAAGCGTATTTAAGTGCTTAAAATGATCAAAATAAGCATGAAAATCACTATTTTAATAACTGGATTTCGATCAGAGAACCACAGTAAATCACACAAAGTACAACTTATGCAATATGTCTGGAACGAATCTAAAGTAGAAAACCGAAGTTTTCTCGTGTTTCCCACTGCTAAAATGCATGAAATAACACTGTTATATTGCTGAACATGTTAGGAAATAGATTGAAACAAATCTGCCGATGGCTTCTACAATTCTTGATGGAAATCGCTTATTTCTCTAATGTTATTGTTTAAAGCGTATTTAAGTGCTTAAAATGATCAAAATAAGCATGAAAATCACTATTTTAATAACTGGATTTCGATCAGAGAACCACAGTAAATCACACAAAGTACAACTTATGCAATATGTCTGGAACGAATCTAAAGTAGAAAACCGAAGTTTTCTCGTGTTTCCCACTGCTAAAATGCATGAAATAACACTGTTATATTGCTGAACATGTTAGGAAATAGATTGAAACAAATCTGCCGATGGCTTCTACAATTCTTGATGGAAATCGCTTATTTCTCTAATGTTATTGTTTAAAGCGTATTTAAGTGCTTAAAATGATCAAAATAAGCATGAAAATCACTATTTTAATAACTGGATTTCGATCAGAGAACCACAGTAAATCACACAAAGTACAACTTATGCAATATGTCTGGAACGAATCTAAAGTAGAAAACCGAAGTTTTCTCGTGTTTCCCACTGCTAAAATGCATGAAATAACACTGTTATATTGCTGAACATGTTAGGAAATAGATTGAAACAAATCTGCCGATGGCTTCTACAATTCTTGATGGAAATCGCTTATTTCTCTAATGTTATTGTTTAAAGCGTATTTAAGTGCTTAAAATGATCAAAATAAGCATGAAAATCACTATTTTAATAACTGGATTTCGATCAGAGAACCACAGTAAATCACACAAAGTACAACTTATGCAATATGTCTGGAACGAATCTAAAGTAGAAAACCGAAGTTTTCTCGTGTTTCCCACTGCTAAAATGCATGAAATAACACTGTTATATTGCTGAACATGTTAGGAAATAGATTGAAACAAATCTGCCGATGGCTTCTACAATTCTTGATGGAAATCGCTTATTTCTCTAATGTTATTGTTTAAAGCGTATTTAAGTGCTTAAAATGATCAAAATAAGCATGAAAATCACTATTTTAATAACTGGATTTCGATCAGAGAACCACAGTAAATCACACAAAGTACAACTTATGCAATATGTCTGGAACGAATCTAAAGTAGAAAACCGAAGTTTTCTCGTGTTTC
This sequence comes from Microvelia longipes, assembly GCA_018340805.1. NCBI lineage: Eukaryota > Metazoa > Arthropoda > Insecta > Hemiptera > Veliidae > Microvelia > Microvelia longipes. The sequence goes on along the minus strand of JACMZG010001377.1, from coordinate 2,126 downwards.
CCACTGCTAAAATGCATGAAATAACACTGTTATATTGCTGAACATGTTAGGAAATAGATTGAAACAAATCTGCCGATGGCTTCTACAATTCTTGATGGAAATCGCTTATTTCTCTAATGTTATTGTTTAAAGCGTATTTAAGTGCTTAAAATGATCAAAATAAGCATGAAAATCACTATTTTAATAACTGGATTTCGATCAGAGAACCACAGTAAATCACACAAAGTACAACTTATGCAATATGTCTGGAACGAATCTAAAGTAGAAAACCGAAGTTTTCTCGTGTTTCCCACTGCTAAAATGCATGAAATAACACTGTTATATTGCTGAACATGTTAGGAAATAGATTGAAACAAATCTGCCGATGGCTTCTACAATTCTTGATGGAAATCGCTTATTTCTCTAATGTTATTGTTTTAAAGCGTATTTAAGTGCTTAAAATGATCAAAATAAGCATGAAAATCACTATTTTAATAACTGGATTTCGATCAGAGAACCACAGTAAATCACACAAAGTACAACTTATGCAATATGTCTGGAACGAATCTAAAGTAGAAAACCGAAGTTTCTCGTGTTTCCCACTGCTAAAATGCATGAAATAACACTGTTATATTGCTGAACATGTTAGGAAATAGATTGAAACAAATCTGCCGATGGCTTCTACAATTCTTGATGGAAATCGCTTATTTCTCTAATGTTATTGTTTAAAGCGTATTTAAGTGCTTAAAATGATCAAAATAAGCATGAAAATCACTATTTTAATAACTGGATTTCGATCAGAGAACCACAGTAAATCACACAAAGTACAACTTATGCAATATGTCTGGAACGAATCTAAAGTAGAAAACCGAAGTTTTCTCGTGTTTCCCACTGCTAAAATGCATGAAATAACACTGTTATATTGCTGAACATGTTAGGAAATAGATTGAAACAAATCTGCCGATGGCTTCTACAATTCTTGATGGAAATCGCTTATTTCTCTAATGTTATTGTTTAAAGCGTATTTAAGTGCTTAAAATGATCAAAATAAGCATGAAAATCACTATTTTAATAACTGGATTTCGATCAGAGAACCACAGTAAATCACACAAAGTACAACTTATGCAATATGTCTGGAACGAATCTAAAGTAGAAAACCGAAGTTTTCTCGTGTTTCCCACTGCTAAAATGCATGAAATAACACTGTTATATTGCTGAACATGTTAGGAAATAGATTGAAACAAATCTGCCGATGGCTTCTACAATTCTTGATGGAAATCGCTTATTTCTCTAATGTTATTGTTTAAAGCGTATTTAAGTGCTTAAAATGATCAAAATAAGCATGAAAATCACTATTTTAATAACTGGATTTCGATCAGAGAACCACAGTAAATCACACAAAGTACACTTATGCAATATGTCTGGAACGAATCTAAAGTAGAAAACCGAAGTTTTCTCGTGTTTCCCACTGCTAAAATGCATGAAAAACACTGTTATATTGCTGAACATGTTAGGAAATAGATTGAAACAAATCTGCCGATGGCTTCTACAATTCTTGATGGAAATCGCTTATTTCTCTAATGTTATTGTTTAAAGCGTATTTAAGTGCTTAAAATGATCAAAATAAGCATGAAAATCACTATTTTAATAACTGGATTTCGATCAGAGAACCACAGTAAATCACACAAAGTACAACTTATGCAATATGTCTGGAACGAATCTAAAGTAAAACCGAAGTTTTCTCGTGTTTCCCACTGCTAAAATGCATGAAATAACACTGTTTATTGCTGAACATGTTAGGAAATAGATTGAAACAAATCTGCCGATGGCTTCTACAATTCTTGATGGAAATCGCTTATTTCTCTAATGTTATTGTTTAAAGCGTATTTAAGTGCTTAAAATGATCAAAATAAGCATGAAAATCACTATTTTAATAACTGGATTTCGATCAGAGAACCACAGTAAATCACACAAAGTACAACTTATGCAATATGTCTGGAACGAATCTAAAGTAGAAAACCGAAGTTTTCTCGTGTTTCCCACTGCTAAAATGCATGAAATAACACTGTTATATTGCTGAACATGTTAGGAAATAGATTGAAACAAATCTGCCGATGGCTTCTACAATCTTGATGGAAATCGCTTAT
>JACMZG010001376.1:0-10285 GCA_018340805.1 Microvelia longipes | reverse complement strand
GATTTTGCTACTATTATTCAAATAAATCAATCTAATTGAATCAAAATATAATTGCTTCAAATTGCAAAAAGTCGACACCACCTTGTATTCCCAGACGCTCACGCATTCAAGTACTAACAAGGCCTTCCGTTGCTTAACATTCCGAGATCAAACGAGATCGGGTGTACCCAATGGAGTATGAGCGTCGACATCTAAATTTCAAAAAATCATGATTTGCATAATAAATATTATTAGTATTTCTATTATTTAATATCATCAAATTAATAACTGTAACATTGGCATGTTAATTATCGAAAGAAATTTCAGAAAATATGGCTGGAATCTATTGAAAAATGAAAGTGCATTTTGTGAAAATATCGATTTTTATTGGAAAAAATTTGAGAATTTATTTTCCAGCGAAATTGATATCAAAGTTGATGAAATTCAATAAGGATTCTAATGGTGGTACATGTCATCCGTGGAGATAGTCTATGAACGGACCGATCGATAAATCAATATTATAGGAAAATTGTTAAATTGATGGGAGGAAAATCCATGATTTTATGGGAAATTGTGGAATTATAAAGTTTTAAAGCCCTGTCAATAATGTGTGTACATTTCTTTTGCATTACCTTATTGATTTTGCTACTATTATTCAAATAAATCAATCTAATTGAATCAAAATATAATTGCTTCAAATTGCAAAAAGTCGACACCACCTTGTATTCCCAGACGCTCACGCATTCAAGTACTAACAAGGCCTTCCGTTGCTTAACATTCCGAGATCAAACGAGATCGGGTGTACCCAATGGAGTATGAGCGTCGACATCTAAATTTCAAAAAATCATGATTTGCATAATAAATATTATTAGTATTTCTATTATTTTAATATCATCAAATTAATAACTGTAACATTGGCATGTTAATTATCGAAAGAAATTTCAGAAAATATGGCTGGAATCTATTGAAAAATGAAAGTGCATTTTTGTGAAAATATCGATTTTTATTGGAAAAAATTTGAGAATTTATTTTCCAGCGAAATTGATATCAAAGTTGATGAAATTCAATAAGGATTCTAATGGTGGTACATGTCATCCGTGGAGATAGTCTATGAACGGACCGATCGATAAATCAATATTATAGGAAAATTGTTAAATTGATGGGAGGAAAATCCATGATTTTATGGGAAATTGTGGAATTATAAAGTTTTAAAGCCCTGTCAATAATGTGTGTACATTTCTTTTGCATTACCTTATTGATTTTGCTACTATTATTCAAATAAATCAATCTAATTGAATCAAAATATAATTGCTTCAAATTGCAAAAAGTCGACACCACCTTGTATTCCCAGACGCTCACGCATTCAAGTACTAACAAGGCCTTCCGTTGCTTAACATTCCGAGATCAAACGAGATCGGGTGTACCCAATGGAGTATGAGCGTCGACATCTAAATTTCAAAAAATCATGATTTGCATAATAAATATTATTAGTATTTCTATTATTTTAATATCATCAAATTAATAACTGTAACATTGGCATGTTAATTATCGAAAGAAATTTCAGAAAATATGGCTGGAATCTATTGAAAAATGAAAGTGCATTTTTGTGAAAATATCGATTTTTATTGGAAAAAATTTGAGAATTTATTTTCCAGCGAAATTGATATCAAAGTTGATGAAATTCAATAAGGATTCTAATGGTGGTACATGTCATCCGTGGAGATAGTCTATGAACGGACCGATCGATAAATCAATATTATAGGAAAATTGTTAAATTGATGGGAGGAAAATCCATGATTTTATGGGAAATTGTGGAATTATAAAGTTTTAAAGCCCTGTCAATAATGTGTGTACATTTCTTTTGCATTACCTTATTGATTTTGCTACTATTATTCAAATAAATCAATCTAATTGAATCAAAATATAATTGCTTCAAATTGCAAAAGTCGACACCACCTTGTATTCCCAGACGCTCACGCATTCAAGTACTAACAAGGCCTTCCGTTGCTTAACATTCCGAGATCAAACGAGATCGGGTGTACCCAATGGAGTATGAGCGTCGACATCTAAATTTCAAAAAATCATGATTTGCATAAAATATTATTAGTATTTCTATTATTTTAATATCATCAAATTAATAACTGTAACATTGGCATGTTAATTATCGAAAGAAATTTCAGAAAATATGGCTGGAATCTATTGAAAAATGAAAGTGCATTTTTGTGAAAATATCGATTTTTATTGGAAAAAATTTGAGAATTTATTTTCCAGCGAAATTGATATCAAAGTTGATGAAATTCAATAAGGATTCTAATGGTGGTACATGTCATCCGTGGAGATAGTCTATGAACGGACCGATCGATAAATCAATATTATAGGAAAATTGTTAAATTGATGGGAGGAAAATCCATGATTTTATGGGAAATTGTGGAATTATAAAGTTTTAAAGCCCTGTCAATAATGTGTGTACATTTCTTTTGCATTACCTTATTGATTTTGCTACTATTATTCAAATAAATCAATCTAATTGAATCAAAATATAATTGCTTCAAATTGCAAAAAGTCGACACCACCTTGTATTCCCAGACGCTCACGCATTCAAGTACTAACAAGGCCTTCCGTTGCTTAACATTCCGAGATCAAACGAGATCGGGTGTACCCAATGGAGTATGAGCGTCGACATCTAAATTTCAAAAAAATCATGATTTGCATAATAAATATTATTAGTATTTCTATTATTTTAATATCATCAAATTAATAACTGTAACATTGGCATGTTAATTATCGAAAGAAATTTCAGAAAATATGGCTGGAATCTATTGAAAAATGAAAGTGCATTTTTGTGAAAATATCGATTTTTATTGGAAAAAATTTGAGAATTTATTTTCCAGCGAAATTGATATCAAAGTTGATGAAATTCAATAAGGATTCTAATGGTGGTACATGTCATCCGTGGAGATAGTCTATGAACGGACCGATCGATAAATCAATATTATAGGAAAATTGTTAAATTGATGGGAGGAAAATCCATGATTTTATGGGAAATTGTGGAATTATAAAGTTTTAAAGCCCTGTCAATAATGTGTGTACATTTCTTTTGCATTACCTTATTGATTTTGCTACTATTATTCAAATAAATCAATCTAATTGAATCAAAATATAATTGCTTCAAATTGCAAAAAGTCGACACCACCTTGTATTCCCAGACGCTCACGCATTCAAGTACTAACAAGGCCTTCCGTTGCTTAACATTCCGAGATCAAACGAGATCGGGTGTACCCAATGGAGTATGAGCGTCGACATCTAAATTTCAAAAAATCATGATTTGCATAATAAATATTATTAGTATTTCTATTATTTTAATATCATCAAATTAATAACTGTAACATTGGCATGTTAATTATCGAAAGAAATTTCAGAAAATATGGCTGGAATCTATTGAAAAATGAAAGTGCATTTTTGTGAAAATATCGATTTTATTGGAAAAAATTTGAGAATTTATTTTCCAGCGAAATTGATATCAAAGTTGATGAAATTCAATAAGGATTCTAATGGTGGTACATGTCATCCGTGGAGATAGTCTATGAACGGACCGATCGATAAATCAATATTATAGGAAAATTGTTAAATTGATGGGAGGAAAATCCATGATTTTATGGGAAATTGTGGAATTATAAAGTTTTAAAGCCCTGTCAATAATGTGTGTACATTTCTTTTGCATTACCTTATTGATTTTGCTACTATTATTCAAATAAATCAATCTAATTGAATCAAAATATAATTGCTTCAAATTGCAAAAAGTCGACACCACCTTGTATTCCCAGACGCTCACGCATTCAAGTACTAACAAGGCCTTCCGTTGCTTAACATTCCGAGATCAAACGAGATCGGGTGTACCCAATGGAGTATGAGCGTCGACATCTAAATTTCAAAAAATCATGATTTGCATAATAAATATTATTAGTATTTCTATTATTTTAATATCATCAAATTAATAACTGTAACATTGGCATGTTAATTATCGAAAGAAATTTCAGAAAATATGGCTGGAATCTATTGAAAAATGAAAGTGCATTTTTGTGAAAATATCGATTTTTATTGGAAAAAATTTGAGAATTTATTTTCCAGCGAAATTGATATCAAAGTTGATGAAATTCAATAAGGATTCTAATGGTGGTACATGTCATCCGTGGAGATAGTCTATGAACGGACCGATCGATAAATCAATATTATAGGAAAATTGTTAAATTGATGGGAGGAAAATCCATGATTTTATGGGAAATTGTGGAATTATAAAGTTTTAAAGCCCTGTCAATAATGTGTGTACATTTCTTTTGCATTACCTTATTGATTTTGCTACTATTATTCAAATAAATCAATCTAATTGAATCAAAATATAATTGCTTCAAATTGCAAAAAGTCGACACCACCTTGTATTCCCAGACGCTCACGCATTCAAGTACTAACAAGGCCTTCCGTTGCTTAACATTCCGAGATCAAACGAGATCGGGTGTACCCAATGGAGTATGAGCGTCGACATCTAAATTTCAAAAAATCATGATTTGCATAATAAATATTATTAGTATTTCTATTATTTTAATATCATCAAATTAATAACTGTAACATTGGCATGTTAATTATCGAAAGAAATTTCAGAAAATATGGCTGGAATCTATTGAAAAATGAAAGTGCATTTTTGTGAAAATATCGATTTTTATTGGAAAAAATTTGAGAATTTATTTTCCAGCGAAATTGATATCAAAGTTGATGAAATTCAATAAGGATTCTAATGGTGGTACATGTCATCCGTGGAGATAGTCTATGAACGGACCGATCGATAAATCAATATTATAGGAAAATTGTTAAATTGATGGGAGGAAAATCCATGATTTTATGGGAAATTGTGGAATTATAAAGTTTTAAAGCCCTGTCAATAATGTGTGTACATTTCTTTTGCATTACCTTATTGATTTTGCTACTATTATTCAAATAAATCAATCTAATTGAATCAAAATAATTGCTTCAAATTGCAAAAAGTCGACACCACCTTGTATTCCCAGACGCTCACGCATTCAAGTACTAACAAGGCCTTCCGTTGCTTAACATTCCGAGATCAAACGAGATCGGGTGTACCCAATGGAGTATGAGCGTCGACATCTAAATTTCAAAAAATCATGATTTGCATAATAAATATTATTAGTATTTCTATTATTTTAATATCATCAAATTAATAACTGTAACATTGGCATGTTAATTATCGAAAGAAATTTCAGAAAATATGGCTGGAATCTATTGAAAAATGAAAGTGCATTTGTGAAAATATCGATTTTTATTGGAAAAAATTTGAGAATTTATTTTCCAGCGAAATTGATATCAAAGTTGATGAAATTCAATAAGGATTCTAATGGTGGTACATGTCATCCGTGGAGATAGTCTATGAAATCAATATTATTAGGAAAATTGTTAAATTGATGGGAGGAAAATCCATGATTTTATGGGAAATTGTGGAATTATAAAGTTTTAAAGCCCTGTCAATAATGTGTGTACATTTCTTTTGCATTACCTTATTGATTTTGCTACTATTATTCAAATAAATCAATCTAATTGAATCAAAATATAATTGCTTCAAATTGCAAAAAGTCGACACCACCTTGTATCCCAGACGCTCACGCATTCAAGTACTAACAAGGCCTTCCGTTGCTTAACATTCCGAGATCAAACGAGATCGGGTGTACCCAATGGAGTATGAGCGTCGACATCTAAATTTCAAAAAATCATGATTTGCATAATAAATATTATTAGTATTTCTATTATTTTAATATCATCAAATTAATAACTGTAACATTGGCATGTTAATTATCGAAAGAAATTTCAGAAAATATGGCTGGAATCTATTGAAAAATGAAAGTGCATTTTTGTGAAAATATCGATTTTTATTGGAAAAAATTTGAGAATTTATTTTCCAGCGAAATTGATATCAAAGTTGATGAAATTCAATAAGGATTCTAATGGTGGTACATGTCATCCGTGGAGATAGTCTATCGAAATCAATATTATAGGAAAATTGTTAAATTGATGGGAGGAAAATCCATGATTTTATGGGAAATTGTGGAATTATAAAGTTTTAAAGCCCTGTCAATAATGTGTGTACATTTTTTGCATTACCTTATTGATTTTGCTACTATTATTCAAATAAATCAATCTAATTGAATCAAAATATAATTGCTTCAAATTGCAAAAAGTCGACACCACCTTGTATTCCCAGACGCTCACGCATTCAAGTACTAACAAGGCCTTCCGTTGCTTAACATTCCGAGATCAAACGAGATCGGGTGTACCCAATGGAGTATGAGCGTCGACATCTAAATTTCAAAAAATCATGATTTGCATAATAAATTATTAGTATTTCTATTATTTTAATATCATCAAATTAATAACTGTAACATTGGCATGTTAATTATCGAAAGAAATTTCAGAAAATATGGCTGGAATCTATTGAAAAATGAAAGTGCATTTTTGTGAAAATATCGATTTTTATTGGAAAAAATTTGAGAATTTATTTTCCAGCGAAATTGATATCAAAGTTGATGAAATTCAATAAGGATTCTAATGGTGGTACATGTCATCCGTGGAGATAGTCTATGAAATCAAATTATAGGAAAATTGTTAAATTGATGGGAGGAAAATCCATGATTTTATGGGAAATTGTGGAATTATAAAGTTTTAAAGCCCTGTCAATAATGTGTGTACATTTCTTTTGCATTACCTTATTGATTTTGCTACTATTATTCAAATAAATCAATCTAATTGAATCAAAATATAATTGCTTCAAATTGCAAAAAGTCGACACCACCTTGTATTCCCAGACGCTCACGCATTCAAGTACTAACAAGGCCTTCCGTTGCTTAACATTCCGAGATCAAACGAGATCGGGTGTACCCAATGGAGTATGAGCGTCGACATCTAAATTTCAAAAAATCATGATTTGCATAATAATATTATTAGTATTTCTATTATTTTAATATCATCAAATTAATAACTGTAACATTGGCATGTTAATTATCGAAAGAAATTTCAGAAAATATGGCTGGAATCTATTGAAAAATGAAAGTGCATTTTTGTGAAAATATCGATTTTTATTGGAAAAAATTTGAGAATTTATTTTCCAGCGAAATTGATATCAAAGTTGATGAAATTCAATAAGGATTCTAATGGTGGTACATGTCATCCGTGGAGATAGTCTATCGAAATCAATATTATAGGAAAATTGTTAAATTGATGGGAGGAAAATCCATGATTTTATGGGAAATTGTGGAATTATAAAGTTTTAAAGCCCTGTCAATAATGTGTGTACATTTCTTTTGCATTACCTTATTGATTTTGCTACTATTATTCAAATAAATCAATCTAATTGAATCAAAATATAATTGCTTCAAATTGCAAAAAGTCGACACCACCTTGTATTCCCAGACGCTCACGCATTCAAGTACTAACAAGGCCTTCCGTTGCTTAACATTCCGAGATCAAACGAGATCGGGTGTACCCAATGGAGTATGAGCGTCGACATCTAAATTTCAAAAAATCATGATTTGCATAATAAATTATTAGTATTTCTATTATTTTAATATCATCAAATTAATAACTGTAACATTGGCATGTTAATTATCGAAAGAAATTTCAGAAAATATGGCTGGAATCTATTGAAAAATGAAAGTGCATTTTTGTGAAAATATCGATTTTTATTGGAAAAAATTTGAGAATTTATTTTCCAGCGAAATTGATATCAAAGTTGATGAAATTCAATAAGGATTCTAATGGTGGTACATGTCATCCGTGGAGATAGTCTATGAAATCGAATATTATATAGGAAAATTGTTAAATTGATGGGAGGAAAATCCATGATTTTATGGGAAATTGTGGAATTATAAAGTTTTAAAGCCCTGTCAATAATGTGTGTACATTTCTTTTGCATTACCTTATTGATTTTGCTACTATTATTCAAATAAATCAATCTAATTGAATCAAAATATAATTGCTTCAAATTGCAAAAAGTCGACACCACCTTGTATTCCCAGACGCTCACGCATTCAAGTACTAACAAGGCCTTCCGTTGCTTAACATTCCGAGATCAAACGAGATCGGGTGTACCCAATGGAGTATGAGCGTCGACATCTAAATTTCAAAAAATCATGATTTGCATAATAAATATTATTAGTATTTCTATTATTTTAATATCATCAAATTAATAACTGTAACATTGGCATGTTAATTATCGAAAGAAATTTCAGAAAATATGGCTGGAATCTATTGAAAAATGAAAGTGCATTTTTGTGAAAATATCGATTTTTATTGGAAAAAATTTGAGAATTTATTTTCCAGCGAAATTGATATCAAAGTTGATGAAATTCAATAAGGATTCTAATGGTGGTACATGTCATCCGTGGAGATAGTCTATGAACCGATCGAATAATATTATAGGAAAATTGTTAAATTGATGGGAGGAAAATCCATGATTTTATGGGAAATTGTGGAATTATAAAGTTTTAAAGCCCTGTCAATAATGTGTGTACATTTCTTTTGCATTACCTTATTGATTTTGCTACTATTATTCAAATAAATCAATCTAATTGAATCAAAATATAATTGCTTCAAATTGCAAAAAGTCGACACCACCTTGTATTCCCAGACGCTCACGCATTCAAGTACTAACAAGGCCTTCCGTTGCTTAACATTCCGAGATCAAACGAGATCGGGTGTACCCAATGGAGTATGAGCGTCGACATCTAAATTTCAAAAAATCATGATTTGCATAATAAATATTATTAGTATTTCTATTATTTTAATATCATCAAATTAATAACTGTAACATTGGCATGTTAATTATCGAAAGAAATTTCAGAAAATATGGCTGGAATCTATTGAAAAATGAAAGTGCATTTTTGTGAAAATATCGATTTTTATTGGAAAAAATTTGAGAATTTATTTTCCAGCGAAATTGATATCAAAGTTGATGAAATTCAATAAGGATTCTAATGGTGGTACATGTCATCCGTGGAGATAGTCTATGAACGGACCGATCGATAAATATATTATAGGAAAATTGTTAAATTGATGGGAGGAAAATCCATGATTTTATGGGAAATTGTGGAATTATAAAGTTTTAAAGCCCTGTCAATAATGTGTGTACATTTCTTTTGCATTACCTTATTGATTTTGCTACTATTATTCAAATAAATCAATCTAATTGAATCAAAATATAATTGCTTCAAATTGCAAAAAGTCGACACCACCTTGTATTCCCAGACGCTCACGCATTCAAGTACTAACAAGGCCTTCCGTTGCTTAACATTCCGAGATCAAACGAGATCGGGTGTACCCAATGGAGTATGAGCGTCGACATCTAAATTTCAAAAAATCATGATTTGCATAATAAATATTATTAGTATTTCTATTATTTTAATATCATCAAATTAATAACTGTAACATTGGCATGTTAATTATCGAAAGAAATTTCAGAAAATATGGCTGGAATCTATTGAAAAATGAAAGTGCATTTTTGAAAATATCGATTTTTATTGGAAAAAATTTGAGAATTTATTTTCCAGCGAAATTGATATCAAAGTTGATGAAATTCAATAAGGATTCTAATGGTGGTACATGTCATCCGTGGAGATAGTCTATCGAAATCAATATTATAGGAAAATTGTTAAATTGATGGGAGGAAAATCCATGATTTTATGGGAAATTGTGGAATTATAAAGTTTTAAAGCCCTGTCAATAATGTGTGTACATTTCTTTTGCATTACCTTATTGATTTTGCTACTATTATTCAAATAAATCAATCTAATTGAATCAAAATATAATTGCTTCAAATTGCAAAAAGTCGACACCACCTTGTATTCCCAGACGCTCACGCATTCAAGTACTAACAAGGCCTTCCGTTGCTTAACATTCCGAGATCAAACGAGATCGGGTGTACCCAATGGAGTATGAGCGTCGACATCTAAATTTCAAAAAAATCATGATTTGCATAATAAATATTATTAGTATTTCTATTATTTTAATATCATCAAATTAATAACTGTAACATTGGCATGTTAATTATCGAAAGAAATTTCAGAAAATATGGCTGGAATCTATTGAAAAATGAAAGTGCATTTTGTGAAAATATCGATTTTTATTGGAAAAAATTTGAGAATTTATTTTCCAGCGAAATTGATATCAAAGTTGATGAAATTCAATAAGGATTCTAATGGTGGTACATTCATCCGTGGAGATACGGCCGATCGATAAATCAATATTATAG
>JACMZG010001375.1:0-10294 GCA_018340805.1 Microvelia longipes | reverse complement strand
TAAACATTTGTCATCCGTCTTTGAAAATGTTTACTAAACAAACAACTAAAATTGAAAATAATTTATACATTGATTCTTGTAAAATTATCAATCCCTGATGGTCTAGCGGTTAGGATTCCTGGCTCTCACCCAGGCGGCCCGGGTTCGACTCCCGGTCAGGGAATATTTTTTTTCAATTGCAATTTTTTACTATATCAACATGACAACAATGTAAAAGTTGGTATTTGATGAAAAATTATTATTCATAACTCAAAATCAAATTACACAACTTGTATTAAAATCAAAATACTGTTTATCATTTGAAATTATTTATAAATCAAAATTACGAGACAGACATGTGTGAAATTGATGGTAATTTGAAAACGAAAATTACGTGTAGGTAAAACTGAAAAAAGAAAACATTTTACGTAAACATTTGTCATCCGTCTTTGAAAATGTTTACTAAACAAACAACTAAAATTGAAAATAATTTATACATTGATTCTTGTAAAATTATCAATCCCTGATGGTCTAGCGGTTAGGATTCCTGGCTCTCACCCAGGCGGCCCGGGTTCGACTCCCGGTCAGGGAATATTTTTTTTCAATTGCAATTTTTTACTATATCAACATGACAACAATGTAAAAGTTGGTATTTGATGAAAAATTATTATTCATAACTCAAAATCAAATTACACAACTTGTATTAAAATCAAAATACTGTTTATCATTTGAAATTATTTATAAAATCAAAATTACGAGACAGACATGTGTGAAATTGATGGTAATTTGAAAACGAAAATTACGTGTAGGTAAAACTGAAAAAAGAAAACATTTTACGTAAACATTTGTCATCCGTCTTTGAAAATGTTTACTAAACAAACAACTAAAATTGAAAATAATTTATACATTGATTCTTGTAAAATTATCAATCCCTGATGGTCTAGCGGTTAGGATTCCTGGCTCTCACCCAGGCGGCCCGGGTTCGACTCCCGGTCAGGGAATATTTTTTTTCAATTGCAATTTTTTACTATATCAACATGACAACAATGTAAAAGTTGGTATTTGATGAAAAATTATTATTCATAACTCAAAATCAAATTACACAACTTGTATTAAAATCAAAATACTGTTTATCATTTGAAATTATTTATAAAATCAAAATTACGAGACAGACATGTGTGAAATTGATGGTAATTTGAAAACGAAAATTACGTGTAGGTAAAACTGAAAAAAGAAAACATTTTACGTAAACATTTGTCATCCGTCTTTGAAAATGTTTACTAAACAAACAACTAAAATTGAAAATAATTTATACATTGATTCTTGTAAAATTATCAATCCCTGATGGTCTAGCGGTTAGGATTCCTGGCTCTCACCCAGGCGGCCCGGGTTCGACTCCGGTCAGGGAATATTTTTTTTCAATTGCAATTTTTTACTATATCAACATGAAACAATGTAAAAGTTGGTATTTGATGAAAAATTATTATTCATAACTCAAAATCAAATTACACAACTTGTATTAAAATCAAAATACTGTTTATCATTTGAAATTATTTATAAAATCAAAATTACGAGACAGACATGTGTGAAATTGATGGTAATTTGAAAACGAAAATTACGTGTAGGTAAAACTGAAAAAAGAAAACATTTTACGTAAACATTTGTCATCCGTCTTTGAAAATGTTTACTAAACAAACAACTAAAATTGAAAATAATTTATACATTGATTCTTGTAAAATTATCAATCCCTGATGGTCTAGCGGTTAGGATTCCTGGCTCTCACCCAGGCGGCCCGGGTTCGACTCCCGGTCAGGGAATATTTTTTTTCAATTGCAATTTTTTACTATATCAACATGACAACAATGTAAAAGTTGGTATTTGATGAAAAATTATTATTCATAACTCAAAATCAAATTACACAACTTGTATTAAAATCAAAATACTGTTTATCATTTGAAATTATTTATAAAATCAAAATTACGAGACAGACATGTGTGAAATTGATGGTAATTTGAAAACGAAAATTACGTGTAGGTAAAACTGAAAAAAGAAAACATTTTACGTAAACATTTGTCATCTTTGAAAATGTTTACTAAACAAACAACTAAAATTGAAAATAATTTATACATTGATTCTTGTAAAATTATCAATCCCTGATGGTCTAGCGGTTAGGATTCCTGGCTCTCACCCAGGCGGCCCGGGTTCGACTCCCGGTCAGGGAATATTTTTTTTCAATTGCAATTTTTTACTATATCAACATGACAACAATGTAAAAGTTGGTATTTGATGAAAAATTATTATTCATAACTCAAAATCAAATTACACAACTTGTATTAAAATCAAAATACTGTTTATCATTTGAAATTATTTATAAAATCAAAATTACGAGACAGACATGTGTGAAATTGATGGTAATTTGAAAACGAAAATTACGTGTAGGTAAAACTGAAAAAAGAAAACATTTTACGTAAACATTTGTCATCCGTCTTTGAAAATGTTTACTAAACAAACAACTAAAATTGAAAATAATTTATACATTGATTCTTGTAAAATTATCAATCCCTGATGGTCTAGCGGTTAGGATTCCTGGCTCTCACCCAGGCGGCCCGGGTTCGACTCCCGGTCAGGGAATATTTTTTTCAATTGCAATTTTTTACTATATCAACATGACAACAATGTAAAAGTTGGTATTTGATGAAAAATTATTATTCATAACTCAAAATCAAATTACACAACTTGTATTAAAATCAAAATACTGTTTATCATTTGAAATTATTTATAAAATCAAAATTACGAGACAGACATGTGTGAAATTGATGGTAATTTGAAAACGAAAATTACGTGTAGGTAAAACTGAAAAAAAGAAAACATTTTACGTAAACATTTGTCATCCGTCTTTGAAAATGTTTACTAAAAAACAACTAAAATTGAAAATAATTTATACATTGATTCTTGTAAAATTATCAATCCCTGATGGTCTAGCGGTTAGGATTCCTGGCTCTCACCCAGGCGGCCCGGGTTCGACTCCCGGTCAGGGAATATTTTTTTTCAATTGCAATTTTTTACTATATCAACATGACAACAATGTAAAAGTTGGTATTTGATGAAAAATTATTATTCATAACTCAAAATCAAATTACACAACTTGTATTAAAATCAAAATACTGTTTATCATTTGAAATTATTTATAAAATCAAAATTACGAGACAGACATGTGTGAAATTGATGGTAATTTGAAAACGAAAATTACGTGTAGGTAAAACTGAAAAAAGAAAACATTTTACGTAAACATTTGTCATCCGTCTTTGAAAATGTTTACTAAACAAACAACTAAAATTGAAAATAATTTATACATTGATTCTTGTAAAATTATCAATCCCTGATGGTCTAGCGGTTAGGATTCCTGGCTCTCACCCAGGCGGCCCGGGTTCGACTCCCGGTCAGGGAATATTTTTTTTCAATTGCAATTTTTTACTATATCAACATGACAACAATGTAAAAGTTGGTATTTGATGAAAAATTATTATTCATAACTCAAAATCAAATTACACAACTTGTATTAAAATCAAAATACTGTTTATCATTTGAAATTATTTATAAAATCAAAATTACGAGACAGACATGTGTGAAATTGATGGTAATTTGAAAACGAAAATTACGTGTAGGTAAAACTGAAAAAGAAAACATTTTACGTAAACATTTGTCATCCGTCTTTGAAAATGTTTACTAAACAAACAACTAAAATTGAAAATAATTTATACATTGATTCTTGTAAAATTATCAATCCCTGATGGTCTAGCGGTTAGGATTCCTGGCTCTCACCCAGGCGGCCCGGGTTCGACTCCCGGTCAGGGAATATTTTTTTTCAATTGCAATTTTTTACTATATCAACATGACAACAATGTAAAAGTTGGTATTTGATGAAAAATTATTATTCATAACTCAAAATCAAATTACACAACTTGTATTAAAATCAAAATACTGTTTATCATTTGAAATTATTTATAAAATCAAATTACGAGACAGACATGTGTGAAATTGATGGTAATTTGAAAACGAAAATTACGTGTAGGTAAAACTGAAAAAAGAAAACATTTTACGTAAACATTTGTCATCCGTCTTTGAAAATGTTTACTAAACAAACAACTAAAATTGAAAATAATTTATACATTGATTCTTGTAAAATTATCAATCCCTGATGGTCTAGCGGTTAGGATTCCTGGCTCTCACCCAGGCGGCCCGGGTTCGACTCCCGGTCAGGGAATATTTTTTTCAATTGCAATTTTTTACTATATCAACATGACAACAATGTAAAAGTTGGTATTTGATGAAAAATTATTATTCATAACTCAAAATCAAATTACACAACTTGTATTAAAATCAAAATACTGTTTATCATTTGAAATTATTTATAAAATCAAAATTACGAGACAGACATGTGTGAAATTGATGGTAATTTGAAAACGAAAATTACGTGTAGGTAAAACTGAAAAAAGAAAACATTTTACGTAAACATTTGTCATCCGTCTTTGAAAATGTTTACTAAACAAACAACTAAAATTGAAAATAATTTATACATTGATTCTTGTAAAATTATCAATCCCTGATGGTCTAGCGGTTAGGATTCCTGGCTCTCACCCAGGCGGCCCGGGTTCGACTCCCGGTCAGGGAATATTTTTTTTCAATTGCAATTTTTTACTATATCAACATGACAACAATGTAAAAGTTGGTATTTGATGAAAAATTATTATTCATAACTCAAAATCAAATTACACAACTTATTAAAATCAAAATACTGTTTATCATTTGAAATTATTTATAAAATCAAAATTACGAGACAGACATGTGTGAAATTGATGGTAATTTGAAAACGAAAATTACGTGTAGGTAAAACTGAAAAAAGAAAACATTTTACGTAAACATTTGTCATCCGTCTTTGAAAATGTTTACTAAACAAACAACTAAAATTGAAAATAATTTATACATTGATTCTTGTAAAATTATCAATCCCTGATGGTCTAGCGGTTAGGATTCCTGGCTCTCACCCAGGCGGCCCGGGTTCGACTCCCGGTCAGGGAATATTTTTTTTCAATTGCAATTTTTTACTATATCAACATGACAACAATGTAAAAGTTGGTATTTGATGAAAAATTATTATTCATAACTCAAAATCAAATTACACAACTTGTATTAAAATCAAAATACTGTTTATCATTTGAAATTATTTATAAAATCAAAATTACGAGACAGACATGTGTGAAATTGATGGTAATTTGAAAACGAAAATTACGTGTAGGTAAAACTGAAAAAAGAAAACATTTTACGTAAACATTTGTCATCCGTCTTTGAAAATGTTTACTAAACAAACAACTAAAATTGAAAATAATTTATACATTGATTCTTGTAAAATTATCAATCCCTGATGGTCTAGCGGTTAGGATTCCTGGCTCTCACCCAGGCGGCCCGGGTTCGACTCCCGGTCAGGGAATATTTTTTTTCAATTGCAATTTTTTACTATATCAACATGACAACAATGTAAAAGTTGGTATTTGATGAAAAATTATTATTCATAACTCAAAATCAAATTACACAACTTGTATTAAAATCAAAATACTGTTTATCATTTGAAATTATTTATAAAATCAAAATTACGAGACAGACATGTGTGAAATTGATGGTAATTTGAAAACGAAAATTACGTGTAGGTAAAACTGAAAAAAGAAAACATTTTACGTAAACATTTGTCATCCGTCTTTGAAAATGTTTACTAAACAAACAACTAAAATTGAAAATAATTTATACATTGATTCTTGTAAAATTATCAATCCCTGATGGTCTAGCGGTTAGGATTCCTGGCTCTCACCCAGGCGGCCCGGGTTCGACTCCCGGTCAGGGAATATTTTTTTTCAATTGCAATTTTTTACTATATCAACATGACAACAATGTAAAAGTTGGTATTTGATGAAAAATTATTATTCATAACTCAAAATCAAATTACACAACTTGTATTAAAATCAAAATACTGTTTATCATTTGAAATTATTTATAAAATCAAAATTACGAGACAGACATGTGTGAAATTGATGGTAATTTGAAAACGAAAATTACGTGTAGGTAAAACTGAAAAAAGAAAACATTTTACGTAAACATTTGTCATCCGTCTTTGAAAATGTTTACTAAACAAACAACTAAAATTGAAAATAATTTATACATTGATTCTTGTAAAATTATCAATCCCTGATGGTCTAGCGGTTAGGATTCCTGGCTCTCACCCAGGCGGCCCGGGTTCGACTCCCGGTCAGGGAATATTTTTTTTCAATTGCAATTTTTTACTATATCAACATGACAACAATGTAAAAGTTGGTATTTGATGAAAAATTATTATTCATAACTCAAAATCAAATTACACAACTTGTATTAAAATCAAAATACTGTTTATCATTTGAAATTATTTATAAAATCAAAATTACGAGACAGACATGTGTGAAATTGATGGTAATTTGAAAACGAAAATTACGTGTAGGTAAAACTGAAAAAAGAAAACATTTTACGTAAACATTTGTCATCCGTCTTTGAAAATGTTTACTAAACAAACAACTAAAATTGAAAATAATTTATACATTGATTCTTGTAAAATTATCAATCCCTGATGGTCTAGCGGTTAGGATTCCTGGCTCTCACCCAGGCGGCCCGGGTTCGACTCCCGGTCAGGGAATATTTTTTTTCAATTGCAATTTTTTACTATATCAACATGACAACAATGTAAAAGTTGGTATTTGATGAAAAATTATTATTCATAACTCAAAATCAAATTACACAACTTGTATTAAAATCAAAATACTGTTTATCATTTGAAATTATTTATAAAATCAAAATTACGAGACAGACATGTGTGAAATTGATGGTAATTTGAAAACGAAAATTACGTGTAGGTAAAACTGAAAAAAAAAACATTTTACGTAAACATTTGTCATCCGTCTTTGAAAATGTTTACTAAACAAACAACTAAAATTGAAAATAATTTATACATTGATTCTTGTAAAATTATCAATCCCTGATGGTCTAGCGGTTAGGATTCCTGGCTCTCACCCAGGCGGCCCGGGTTCGACTCCCGGTCAGGGAATATTTTTTTTCAATTGCAATTTTTTACTATATCAACATGACAACAATGTAAAAGTTGGTATTTGATGAAAAATTATTATTCATAACTCAAAATCAAATTACACAACTTGTATTAAAATCAAAATACTGTTTATCATTTGAAATTATTTATAAAATCAAAATTACGAGACAGACATGTGTGAAATTGATGGTAATTTGAAAACGAAAATTACGTGTAGGTAAAACTGAAAAAAGAAAACATTTTACGTAAACATTTGTCATCCGTCTTTGAAAATGTTTACTAAACAAACAACTAAAATTGAAAATAATTTATACATTGATTCTTGTAAAATTATCAATCCCTGATGGTCTAGCGGTTAGGATTCCTGGCTCTCACCCAGGCGGCCCGGGTTCGACTCCCGGTCAGGGAATATTTTTTTTCAATTGCAATTTTTTACTATATCAACATGACAACAATGTAAAAGTTGGTATTTGATGAAAAATTATTATTCATAACTCAAAATCAAATTACACAACTTGTATTAAAATCAAAATACTGTTTATCATTTGAAATTATTTATAAAATCAAAATTACGAGACAGACATGTGTGAAATTGATGGTAATTTGAAAACGAAAATTACGTGTAGGTAAAACTGAAAAAAGAAAACATTTTACGTAAATTTGTCATCCGTCTTTGAAAATGTTTACTAAACAAACAACTAAAATTGAAAATAATTTATACATTGATTCTTGTAAAATTATCAATCCCTGATGGTCTAGCGGTTAGGATTCCTGGCTCTCACCCAGGCGGCCCGGGTTCGACTCCCGGTCAGGGAATATTTTTTTTCAATTGCAATTTTTTACTATATCAACATGACAACAATGTAAAGTTGGTATTTGATGAAAAATTATTATTCATAACTCAAAATCAAATTACACAACTTGTATTAAAATCAAAATACTGTTTATCATTTGAAATTATTTATAAAATCAAAATTACGAGACAGACATGTGTGAAATTGATGGTAATTTGAAAACGAAAATTACGTGTAGGTAAAACTGAAAAAAGAAAACATTTTACGTAAACATTTGTCATCCGTCTTTGAAAATGTTTACTAAACAAACAACTAAAATTGAAAATAATTTATACATTGATTCTTGTAAAATTATCAATCCCTGATGGTCTAGCGGTTAGGATTCCTGGCTCTCACCCAGGCGGCCCGGGTTCGACTCCCGGTCAGGGAATATTTTTTTTCAATTGCAATTTTTTACTATATCAACATGACAACAATGTAAAAGTTGGTATTTGATGAAAAATTATTATTCATAACTCAAAATCAAATTACACAACTTGTATTAAAATCAAAATACTGTTTATCATTTGAAATTATTTATAAAATCAAAATTACGAGACAGACATGTGTGAAATTGATGGTAATTTGAAAACGAAAATTACGTGTAGGTAAAACTGAAAAAAGAAAACATTTTACGTAAACATTTGTCATCCGTCTTTGAAAATGTTTACTAAACAAACAACTAAAATTGAAAATAATTTATACATTGATTCTTGTAAAATTATCAATCCCTGATGGTCTAGCGGTTAGGATTCCTGGCTCTCACCCAGGCGGCCCGGGTTCGACTCCCGGTCAGGGAATATTTTTTTCAATTGCAATTTTTTACTATATCAACATGACAACAATGTAAAAGTTGGTATTTGATGAAAAATTATTATTCATAACTCAAAATCAAATTACACAACTTGTATTAAAATCAAAATACTGTTTATCATTTGAAATTATTTATAAAATCAAAATTACGAGACAGACATGTGTGAAATTGATGGTAATTTGAAAACGAAAATTACGTGTAGGTAAAACTGAAAAAAGAAAACATTTTACGTAAACATTTGTCATCCGTCTTTGAAAATGTTTACTAAACAAACAACTAAAATTGAAAATAATTTATACATTGATTCTTGTAAAATTATCAATCCCTGATGGTCTAGCGGTTAGGATTCCTGGCTCTCACCCAGGCGGCCCGGGTTCGACTCCCGGTCAGGGAATATTTTTTCAATTGCAATTTTTTACTATATCAACATGACAACAATGTAAAAGTTGGTATTTGATGAAAAATTATTTCATAACTCAAAATCAAATTACACAACTTGTATTAAAATCAAAATACTGTTTATCATTTGAAATTATTTATAAAATCAAAATTACGAGACAGACATGTGTGAAATTGATGGTAATTTGAAAACGAAAATTACGTGTAGGTAAAACTGAAAAAGAAAAACATTTTACGTAAACATTTGTCATCCGTCTTTGAAAATGTTTACTAAACAAACAACTAAAATTGAAAATAATTTATACATTGATTCTTGTAAATTATCAATCCCTGATGGTCTAGCGGTTAGGATTCCTGGCTCTCACCCAGGCGGCCCGGGTTCGACTCCCGGTCAGGGAATATTTTTTTTCAATTGCAATTTTTTACTATATCAACATGACAACAATGTAAAAGTTGGTATTTGATGAAAAATTATTATTCATAACAAAATCAAATTACACAACTTGTATTAAAATCAAAATACTGTTTATCATTTGAAATTATTTATAAAATCAAAATTACGAGACAGACATGTGTGAAATTGATGGTAATTTGAAAACGAAAATTACGTGTAGGTAAAACTGAAAAAAGAAAACATTTTACGTAAACATTTGTCATCCGTCTTTGAAAATGTTTACTAAACAAACAACTAAAATTGAAAATAATTTATACATGATTCTTGTAAAATTATCAATCCCTGATGGTCTAGCGGTTAGGATTCCTGGCTCTCACCCAGGCGGCCCGGGTTCGACTCCCGGTCAGGGAATATTTTTTTTCAATTGCAATTTTTTACTATATCAACATGACAACAATGTAAAAGTTGGTATTTGATGAAAAATTATTATTCATAACTCAAAATCAAATTACACAACTTGTATTAAAATCAAAATACTGTTTATCATTTGAAATTATTTATAAAATCAAAATTACGAGACAGACATGTGTGAAATTGATGGTAATTTGAAAACGAAAATTACGTGTAGGTAAAACTGAAAAAAAAAATTTTACGTAAACATTTGTCATCCGTCTTTGAAAATGTTTACTAAACAAACAACTAAAATTGAAAATAATTTATACATTGATTCTTGTAAAATTATCAATCCTGAT
>JACMZG010001374.1:0-10312 GCA_018340805.1 Microvelia longipes | reverse complement strand
TTTTCTCGTTTTCCCAGTAGAAAACCGAAGTTTTCTCGTGTTTCCCACTGCTAAAATGCATGAAATAACACTGTTATATTGCTGAACATGTTAGGAAATAGATTGAAACAAATCTGCCGATGGCTTCTACAATTCTTGATGGAAATCGCTTATTTCTCTAATGTTATTGTTTAAAGCGTATTTAAGTGCTTAAAATGATCAAAATAAGCATGAAAATCACTATTTTAATAACTGGATTTCGATCAGAGAACCACAGTAAATCACACAAAGTACAACTTATGCAATATGTCTGGAACGAATCTAAAGTAGAAAACCGAAGTTTTCTCGTGTTTCCCACTGCTAAAATGCATGAAATAACACTGTTATATTGCTGAACATGTTAGGAAATAGATTGAAACAAATCTGCCGATGGCTTCTACAATTCTTGATGGAAATCGCTTATTTCTCTAATGTTATGTTTAAAGCGTATTTAAGTGCTTAAAATGATCAAAATAAGCATGAAAATCACTATTTTAATAACTGGATTTCGATCAGAGAACCACAGTAAATCACACAAAGTACAACTTATGCAATATGTCTGGAACGAATCTAAAGTAGAAAACCGAAGTTTTCTCGTGTTTCCCACTGCTAAAATGCATGAAATAACACTGTTATATTGCTGAACATGTTAGGAAATAGATTGAAACAAATCTGCCGATGGCTTCTACAATTCTTGATGGAAATCGCTTATTTCTCTAATGTTATTGTTTAAAGCGTATTTAAGTGCTTAAAATGATCAAAATAAGCATGAAAATCACTATTTTAATAACTGGATTTCGATCAGAGAACCACAGTAAATCACACAAAGTACAACTTATGCAATATGTCTGGAACGAATCTAAAGTAGAAAACCGAAGTTTTCTCGTGTTTCCCACTGCTAAAATGCATGAAATAACACTGTTATATTGCTGAACATGTTAGGAAATAGATTGAAACAAATCTGCCGATGGCTTCTACAATTCTTGATGGAAATCGCTTATTTCTCTAATGTTATTGTTTAAAGCGTATTTAAGTGCTTAAAATGATCAAAATAAGCATGAAAATCACTATTTTAATAACTGGATTTCGATCAGAGAACCACAGTAAATCACACAAAGTACAACTTATGCAATATGTCTGGAACGAATCTAAAGTAGAAAACCGAAGTTTTCTCGTGTTTCCCACTGCTAAAATGCATGAAATAACACTGTTATATTGCTGAACATGTTAGGAAATAGATTGAAACAAATCTGCCGATGGCTTCTACAATTCTTGATGGAAATCGCTTATTTCTCTAATGTTATTGTTTAAAGCGTATTTAAGTGCTTAAAATGATCAAAATAAGCATGAAAATCACTATTTTAATAACTGGATTTCGATCAGAGAACCACAGTAAATCACACAAAGTACAACTTATGCAATATGTCTGGAACGAATCTAAAGTAGAAAACCGAAGTTTTCTCGTGTTTCCCACTGCTAAAATGCATGAAATAACACTGTTATATTGCTGAACATGTTAGGAAATAGATTGAAACAAATCTGCCGATGGCTTCTACAATTCTTGATGGAAATCGCTTATTTCTCTAATGTTATTGTTTAAAGCGTATTTAAGTGCTTAAAATGATCAAAATAAGCATGAAAATCACTATTTTAATAACTGGATTTCGATCAGAGAACCACAGTAAATCACACAAAGTACAACTTATGCAATATGTCTGGAACGAATCTAAAGTAGAAAACCGAAGTTTTCTCGTGTTTCCCACTGCTAAAATGCATGAAATAACACTGTTATATTGCTGAACATGTTAGGAAATAGATTGAAACAAATCTGCCGATGGCTTTCTACAATTCTTGATGGAAATCGCTTATTTCTCTAATGTTATTGTTTAAAGCGTATTTAAGTGCTTAAAATGATCAAAATAAGCATGAAAATCACTATTTTAATAACTGGATTTCGATCAGAGAACCACAGTAAATCACACAAAGTACAACTTATGCAATATGTCTGGAACGAATCTAAAGTAGAAAACCGAAGTTTTCTCGTGTTTCCCACTGCTAAAATGCATGAAATAACACTGTTATATTGCTGAACATGTTAGGAAATAGATTGAAACAAATCTGCCGATGGCTTCTACAATTCTTGATGGAAATCGCTTATTTCTCTAATGTTATTGTTTAAAGCGTATTTAAGTGCTTAAAATGATCAAAATAAGCATGAAAATCACTATTTTAATAACTGGATTTCGATCAGAGAACCACAGTAAATCACACAAAGTACAACTTATGCAATATGTCTGGAACGAATCTAAAGTAGAAAACCGAAGTTTTCTCGTGTTTCCCACTGCTAAAATGCATGAAATAACACTGTTATATTGCTGAACATGTTAGGAAATAGATTGAAACAAATCTGCCGATGGCTTCTACAATTCTTGATGGAAATCGCTTATTTCTCTAATGTTATTGTTTAAAGCGTATTTAAGTGCTTAAAATGATCAAAATAAGCATGAAAATCACTATTTTAATAACTGGATTTCGATCAGAGAACCACAGTAAATCACACAAAGTACAACTTATGCAATATGTCTGGAACGAATCTAAAGTAGAAAACCGAAGTTTTCTCGTGTTTCCCACTGCTAAAATGCATGAAATAACACTGTTATATTGCTGAACATGTTAGGAAATAGATTGAAACAAATCTGCCGATGGCTTCTACAATTCTTGATGGAAATCGCTTATTTCTCTAATGTTATTGTTTAAAGCGTATTTAAGTGCTTAAAATGATCAAAATAAGCATGAAAATCACTATTTTAATAACTGGATTTCGATCAGAGAACCACAGTAAATCACAAAGTACAACTTATGCAATATGTCTGGAACGAATCTAAAGTAGAAAACCGAAGTTTTCTCGTGTTTCCCACTGCTAAAATGCATGAAATAACACTGTTATATTGCTGAACATGTTAGGAAATAGATTGAAACAAATCTGCCGATGGCTTCTACAATTCTTGATGGAAATCGCTTATTTCTCTAATGTTATTGTTTAAAGCGTATTTAAGTGCTTAAAATGATCAAAATAAGCATGAAAATCACTATTTTAATAACTGGATTTCGATCAGAGAACCACAGTAAATCACACAAAGTACAACTTATGCAATATGTCTGGAACGAATCTAAAGTAGAAAACCGAAGTTTTCTCGTGTTTCCCACTGCTAAAATGCATGAAATAACACTGTTATATTGCTGAACATGTTAGGAAATAGATTGAAACAAATCTGCCGATGGCTTCTACAATTCTTGATGGAAATCGCTTATTTCTCTAATGTTATTGTTTAAAGCGTATTTAAGTGCTTAAAATGATCAAAATAAGCATGAAAATCACTATTTTAATAACTGGATTTCGATCAGAGAACCACAGTAAATCACACAAAGTACAACTTATGCAATATGTCTGGAACGAATCTAAAGTAGAAAACCGAAGTTTTCTCGTGTTTCCCACTGCTAAAATGCATGAAATAACACTGTTATATTGCTGAACATGTTAGGAAATAGATTGAAACAAATCTGCCGATGGCTTCTACAATTCTTGATGGAAATCGCTTATTTCTCTAATGTTATTGTTTAAAGCGTATTTAAGTGCTTAAAATGATCAAAATAAGCATGAAAATCACTATTTTAATAACTGGATTTCGATCAGAGAACCACAGTAAATCACACAAAGTACAACTTATGCAATATGTCTGGAACGAATCTAAAGTAGAAAACCGAAGTTTTCTCGTGTTTCCCACTGCTAAAATGCATGAAATAACACTGTTATATTGCTGAACATGTTAGGAAATAGATTGAAACAAATCTGCCGATGGCTTCTACAATTCTTGATGGAAATCGCTTATTTCTCTAATGTTATTGTTTAAAGCGTATTTAAGCTTAAAATGATCAAAATAAGCATGAAAATCACTATTTTAATAACTGGATTTCGATCAGAGAAACCACAGTAAATCACACAAAGTACAACTTATGCAATATGTCTGGAACGAATCTAAAGTAGAAAACCGAAGTTTTCTCGTGTTTCCCACTGCTAAAATGCATGAAATAACACTGTTATATTGCTGAACATGTTAGGAAATAGATTGAAACAAATCTGCCGATGGCTTTACAATTCTTGATGGAAATCGCTTATTTCTCTAATGTTATTGTTTAAAGCGTATTTAAGTGCTTAAAATGATCAAAATAAGCATGAAAATCACTATTTTAATAACTGGATTTCGATCAGAGAACCACAGTAAATCACACAAAGTACAACTTATGCAATATGTCTGGAACGAATCTAAAGTAGAAAACCGAAGTTTTCTCGTGTTTCCCACTGCTAAAATGCATGAAATAACACTGTTATATTGCTGAACATGTTAGGAAATAGATTGAAACAAATCTGCCGATGGCTTCTACAATTCTTGATGGAAATCGCTTATTTCTCTAATGTTATTGTTTAAAGCGTATTTAAGTGCTTAAAATGATCAAAATAAGCATGAAAATCACTATTTTTAATAACTGGATTTCGATCAGAAACCACAGTAAATCACACAAAGTACAACTTATGCAATATGTCTGGAACGAATCTAAAGTAGAAAACCGAAGTTTTCTCGTGTTTCCCACTGCTAAAATGCATGAAATAACACTGTTATATTGCTGAACATGTTAGGAAATAGATTGAAACAAATCTGCCGATGGCTTCTACAATTCTTGATGGAAATCGCTTATTTCTCTAATGTTATTGTTTAAAGCGTATTTAAGTGCTTAAAATGATCAAAATAAGCATGAAAATCACTATTTTAATAACTGGATTTCGATCAGAGAACCACAGTAAATCACACAAAGTACAACTTATGCAATATGTCTGGAACGAATCTAAATAGAAAACCGAAGTTTTTCGTGTTTCCCACTGCTAAAATGCATGAAATAACACTGTTATATTGCTGAACATGTTAGGAAATAGATTGAAACAAATCTGCCGATGGCTTCTACAATTCTTGATGGAAATCGCTTATTTCTCTAATGTTATTGTTTAAAGCGTATTTAAGTGCTTAAAAATGATCAAAATAAGCATGAAAATCTATTTTAATAACTGGATTTCGATCAGAGAACCACAGTAAATCACACAAAGTACAACTTATGCAATATGTCTGGAACGAATCTAAAGTAGAAAACCGAAGTTTTCTCGTGTTTCCCACTGCTAAAATGCATGAAATAACACTGTTATATTGCTGAACATGTTAGGAAATAGATTGAAACAAATCTGCCGATGGCTTCTACAATTCTTGATGGAAATCGCTTATTTCTCTAATGTTATTGTTTAAAGCGTATTTAAGTGCTTAAAAATGATCAAAATAAGCATGAAAATCACTATTTTAATAACTGGATTTCGATCAGAGAACCACAGTAAATCACACAAAGTACAACTTATGCAATATGTCTGGAACGAATCTAAAGTAGAAAACCGAAGTTTTCTCGTGTTTCCCACTGCTAAAATGCATGAAATAACACTGTTATATTGCTGAACATGTTAGGAAATAGATTGAAACAAATCTGCCGATGGCTTCTACAATTCTTGATGGAAATCGCTTATTTCTCTAATGTTATTGTTTAAAGCGTATTTAAGTGCTTAAAATGATCAAAATAAGCATGAAAATCACTATTTTAATAACTGGATTTCGATCAGAGAACCACAGTAAATCACACAAAGTACAACTTATGCAATATGTCTGGAACGAATCTAAAGTAGAAAACCGAAGTTTTCTCGTGTTTCCCACTGCTAAAATGCATGAAATAACACTGTTATATTGCTGAACATGTTAGGAAATAGATTGAAACAAATCTGCCGATGGCTTCTACAATTCTTGATGGAAATCGCTTATTTCTCTAATGTTATTGTTTAAAGCGTATTTAAGTGCTTAAAATGATCAAAATAAGCATGAAAATCACTATTTTAATAACTGGATTTCGATCAGAGAACCACAGTAAATCACACAAAGTACAACTTATGCAATATGTCTGGAACGAATCTAAAGTAGAAAACCGAAGTTTTCTCGTGTTTCCCACTGCTAAAATGCATGAAATAACACTGTTATATTGCTGAACATGTTAGGAAATAGATTGAAACAAATCTGCCGATGGCTTCTACAATTCTTGATGGAAATCGCTTATTTCTCTAATGTTATTGTTTAAAAGCGTATTAAGTGCTTAAAATGATCAAAATAAGCATGAAAATCACTATTTTTAATAACTGGATTTCGATCAGAGAACCACAGTAAATCACACAAAGTACAACTTATGCAATATGTCTGGAACGAATCTAAAGTAGAAAACCGAAGTTTTCTCGTGTTTCCACTGCTAAAATGCATGAAATAACACTGTTATATTGCTGAACATGTTAGGAAATAGATTGAAACAAATCTGCCGATGGCTTCTACAATTCTTGATGGAAATCGCTTATTTCTCTAATGTTATTGTTTAAAGCGTATTTAAGTGCTTAAAATGATCAAAATAAGCATGAAAATCACTATTTTAATAACTGGATTTCGATCAGAGAACCACAGTAAATCACACAAAGTACAACTTATGCAATATGTCTGGAACGAATCTAAAGTAGAAAACCGAAGTTTTCTCGTGTTTCCCACTGCTAAAATGCATGAAATAACACTGTTATATTGCTGAACATGTTAGGAAATAGATTGAAACAAATCTGCCGATGGCTTCTACAATTCTTGATGGAAATCGCTTATTTCTCTAATGTTATTGTTTAAAGCGTATTTAAGTGCTTAAAATGATCAAAATAAGCATGAAAATCACTATTTTAATAACTGGATTTCGATCAGAGAACCACAGTAAATCACACAAAGTACAACTTATGCAATATGTCTGGAACGAATCTAAAAGTAGAAAACCGAAGTTTTCTCGTGTTTCCACTGCTAAAATGCATGAAATAACACTGTTATATTGCTGAACATGTTAGGAAATAGATTGAAACAAATCTGCCGATGGCTTCTACAATTCTTGATGGAAATCGCTTATTTCTCTAATGTTATTGTTTAAAGCGTATTTAAGTGCTTAAAATGATCAAAATAAGCATGAAAATCACTATTTTAATAACTGGATTTCGATCAGAGAACCACAGTAAATCACACAAAGTACAACTTATGCAATATGTCTGGAACGAATCTAAAGTAGAAAACCGAAGTTTTCTCGTGTTTCCCACTGCTAAAATGCATGAAATAACACTGTTATATTGCTGAACATGTTAGGAAATAGATTGAAACAAATCTGCCGATGGCTTCTACAATTCTTGATGGAAATCGCTTATTTCTCTAATGTTATTGTTTAAAGCGTATTTAAGCTTAAAAATGATCAAAATAAGCATGAAAATCACTATTTTTAATAACTGGATTTCGATCAAGAACCACAGTAAATCACACAAAGTACAACTTATGCAATATGTCTGGAACGAATCTAAAGTAGAAAACCGAAGTTTTCTCGTGTTTCCCACTGCTAAAATGCATGAAATAACACTGTTATATTGCTGAACATGTTAGGAAATAGATTGAAACAAATCTGCCGATGGCTTTACAATTCTTGATGGAAATCGCTTATTTCTCTAATGTTATTGTTTAAAGCGTATTTAAGTGCTTAAAATGATCAAAATAAGCATGAAAATCACTATTTTAATAACTGGATTTCGATCAGAGAACCACAGTAAATCACACAAAGTACAACTTATGCAATATGTCTGGAACGAATCTAAAGTAGAAAACCGAAGTTTTCTCGTGTTTCCCACTGCTAAAATGCATGAAATAACACTGTTATATTGCTGAACATGTTAGGAAATAGATTGAAACAAATCTGCCGATGGCTTCTACAATTCTTGATGGAAATCGCTTATTTCTCTAATGTTATTGTTTAAAGCGTATTTAAGTGCTTAAAATGATCAAAATAAGCATGAAAATCACTATTTTAATAACTGGATTTCGATCAGAGAACCACAGTAAATCACACAAAGTACAACTTATGCAATATGTCTGGAACGAATCTAAAGTAGAAAACCGAAGTTTTCTCGTGTTTCCCACTGCTAAAATGCATGAAATAACACTGTTATATTGCTGAACATGTTAGGAAATAGATTGAAACAAATCTGCCGATGGCTTCTACAATTCTTGATGGAAATCGCTTATTTCTCTAATGTTATTGTTTAAAGCGTATTTAAGTGCTTAAAATGATCAAAATAAGCATGAAAATCACTATTTTAATAACTGGATTTCGATCAGAGAACCACAGTAAATCACACAAAGTACAACTTATGCAATATGTCTGGAACGAATCTAAAGTAGAAAACCGAAGTTTTCGTGTTTCCCACTGCTAAAATGCATGAAATAACACTGTTATATTGCTGAACATGTTAGGAAATAGATTGAAACAAATCTGCCGATGGCTTCTACAATTCTTGATGGAAATCGCTTATTTCTCTAATGTTATTGTTTAAAGCGTATTTAAGTGCTTAAAAATGATCAAAATAAGCATGAAAATCACTATTTTAATAACTGGATTTCGATCAGAGAACCACAGTAAATCACACAAAGTACAACTTATGCAATATGTCTGGAACGAATCTAAAAGTAGAAAACCGAAGTTTTCTCGTGTTTCCCACTGCTAAAATGCATGAAATAACACTGTTATATTGCTGAACATGTTAGGAAATAGATTGAAACAAATCTGCCGATGGCTTCTACAATTCTTGATGGAAATCGCTTATTTCTCTAATGTTATTGTTTAAAGCGTATTTAAGTGCTTAAAATGATCAAAATAAGCATGAAAATCACTATTTTAATAACTGGATTTCGATCAGAGAACCACAGTAAATCACACAAAGTACAACTTATGCAATATGTCTGGAACGAATCTAAAGTAGAAAACCGAAGTTTTCTCGTGTTTTCCCACTGCTAAAATGCATGAAATAACACTGTTATATTGCTGAACATGTTAGGAAATAGATTGAAACAAATCTGCCGATGGCTTCTACAATTCTTGATGGAAATCGCTTATTTCTCTAATGTTATTGTTTAAAGCGTATTTAAGTGCTTAAAATGATCAAAATAAGCATGAAAATCACTATTTTAATAACTGGATTTCGATCAGAGAACCACAGTAAATCACACAAAGTACAACTTATGCAATATGTCTGGAACGAATCTAAAGTAGAAAACCGAAGTTTTCTCGTGTTTCCCACTGCTAAAATGCATGAAATAACACTGTTATATTGCTGAACATGTTAGGAAATAGATTGAAACAAATCTGCCGATGGCTTCTACAATTCTTGATGGAAATCGCTTATTTCTCTAATGTTATTGTTTAAAGCGTATTTAAGTGCTTAAAATGATCAAAATAAGCATGAAAATCACTATTTTAATAACTGGATTTCGATCAGAGAACCACAGTAAATCACACAAAGTACAACTTATGCAATATGTCTGGAACGAATCTAAAGTAGAAAACCGAAGTTTTCTCGTGTTTCCCACTGCTAAAATGCATGAAATAACACTGTTATATTGCTGAACATGTTAGGAAATAGATTGAAACAAATCTGCCGATGGCTTCTACAATTCTTGATGGAAATCGCTTATTTCTCTAATGTTATTGTTTAAAGCGTATTTAAGTGCTTAAAATGATCAAAATAAGCATGAAAATCACTATTTTAATAACTGGATTTCGATCAGAGAACCACAGTAAATCACACAAAGTACAACTTATGCAATATGTCTGGAACGAATCTAAAGTAGAAAACCGAAGTTTTCTCGTGTTTCCCACTGCTAAAATGCATGAAATAACACTGTTATATTGCTGAACATGTTAGGAAATAGATTGAAACAAATCTGCCGATGGCTTCTACAATTCTTGATGGAAATCGCTTATTTCTCTAATGTTATTGTTTAAAGCGTATTTAAGTGCTTAAAATGATCAAAATAAGCATGAAAATCACTATTTTAATAACTGGATTTCGATCAGAGAACCACAGTAAATCACACAAAGTAACTTATGCAATATGTCTGGAACGAATCTAAAGTAGAAAACCGAAGTTTTCTCGTGTTTCCCACTGCTAAAATGCATGAAATAACACTGTTATATTGCTGAACATGTTAGGAAATAGATTGAAACAAATCTGCCGATGGCTTCTACAATTCTTGATGGAAATCGCTTATTTCTCTAATGTTATTGTTTAAAGCGTATTTAAGTGCTTAAAAACGATCAAAAT
>JACMZG010001373.1:0-10315 GCA_018340805.1 Microvelia longipes | reverse complement strand
AGCGTCGTGCTAATAACGCGAATGTCGTGGGTTCGAGCCCCATCTTGGCCAATTTTTTTTGTGAAAATTTTCTTTTCGTTTCTCATTTATGATACTTAATTTTTCTTTTTAATTTGACAATTATCTCTTGAAAATCGAATTACATTTTGAAAAATTTCATCTTTCAATTCTGAATTGGATAGTATGATTAAAATGGAAAAGATTGAAATTAATAATATTATTCTTATCACATTATTTCGAAATTTACATATTTACTATTTCCCATGAATAATGTAATTTATTGTATTTCAACACAAAACAACTATCAAATATTATATTATGGTCATTTCAAATATCGATTAAATAATTGGTTTACGTGAATAGAAAATAATTTCAATTTTCATCAAGGCCGAGTAGCTCAGTTGGTTAGAGCGTCGTGCTAATAACGCGAATGTCGTGGGTTCGAGCCCCATCTTGGCCAATTTTTTTTGTGAAAATTTTCTTTTCGTTTCTCATTTATGATACTTAATTTTTCTTTTTAATTTGACAATTATCTCTTGAAAATCGAATTACATTTTGAAAAATTTCATCTTTCAATTCTGAATTGGATAGTATGATTAAAATGGAAAAGATTGAAATTAATAATATTATTCTTATCACATTATTTCGAAATTTACATATTTACTATTTCCCATGAATAATGTAATTTATTGTATTTCAACACAAAACAACTATCAAATATTATATTATGGTCATTTCAAATATCGATTAAATAATTGGTTTACGTGAATAGAAAATAATTTCAATTTTCATCAAGGCCGAGTAGCTCAGTTGGTTAGAGCGTCGTGCTAATAACGCGAATGTCGTGGGTTCGAGCCCCATCTTGCCAATTTTTTTTGTGAAAATTTTCTTTTCGTTTCTCATTTTGATACTTAATTTTTCTTTTTAATTTGACAATTATCTCTTGAAAATCGAATTACATTTTGAAAAATTTCATCTTTCAATTCTGAATTGGATAGTATGATTAAAATGGAAAAGATTGAAATTAATAATATTATTCTTATCACATTATTTCGAAATTTACATATTTACTATTTCCCATGAATAATGTAATTTATTGTATTTCAACACAAAACAACTATCAAATATTATATTATGGTCATTTCAAATATCGATTAAATAATTGGTTTACGTGAATAGAAAATAATTTCAATTTTCATCAAGGCCGAGTAGCTCAGTTGGTTAGAGCGTCGTGCTAATAACGCGAATGTCGTGGGTTCGAGCCCCATCTTGGCCAATTTTTTTTGTGAAAATTTTCTTTTCGTTTCTCATTTATGATACTTAATTTTTCTTTTTAATTTGACAATTATCTCTTGAAAATCGAATTACATTTTGAAAAATTTCATCTTTCAATTCTGAATTGGATAGTATGATTAAAATGGAAAAGATTGAAATTAATAATATTATTCTTATCACATTATTTCGAAATTTACATATTTACTATTTCCCATGAATAATGTATTTATTGTATTTCAACACAAAACAACTATCAAATATTATATTATGGTCATTTCAAATATCGATTAAATAATTGGTTTACGTGAATAGAAAATAATTTCAATTTTCATCAAGGCCGAGTAGCTCAGTTGGTTAGAGCGTCGTGCTAATAACGCGAATGTCGTGGGTTCGAGCCCCATCTTGGCCAATTTTTTTTGTGAAAATTTTCTTTTCGTTTCTCATTTATGATACTTAATTTTTCTTTTTAATTTGACAATTATCTCTTGAAAATCGAATTACATTTTGAAAAATTTCATCTTTCAATTCTGAATTGGATAGTATGATTAAAATGGAAAAGATTGAAATTAATAATATTATTCTTATCACATTATTTCGAAATTTACATATTTACTATTTCCCATGAATAATGTAATTTATTGTATTTCAACACAAAACAACTATCAAATATTATATTATGGTCATTTCAAATATCGATTAAATAATTGGTTTACGTGAATAGAAAATAATTTCAATTTTCATCAAGGCCGAGTAGCTCAGTTGGTTAGAGCGTCGTGCTAATAACGCGAATGTCGTGGGTTCGAGCCCCATCTTGGCCAATTTTTTTTGTGAAAATTTCTTTTCGTTTCTCATTTATGATACTTAATTTTTCTTTTTAATTTGACAATTATCTCTTGAAAATCGAATTACATTTTGAAAAATTTCATCTTTCAATTCTGAATTGGATAGTATGATTAAAATGGAAAAGATTGAAATTAATAATATTATTCTTATCACATTATTTCGAAATTTACATATTTACTATTTCCCATGAATAATGTAATTTATTGTATTTCAACACAAAACAACTATCAAATATTATATTATGGTCATTTCAAATATCGATTAAATAATTGGTTTACGTGAATAGAAAATAATTTCAATTTCATCAAGGCCGAGTAGCTCAGTTGGTTAGAGCGTCGTGCTAATAACGCGAATGTCGTGGGTTCGAGCCCCATCTTGGCCAATTTTTTTTGTGAAATTTTCTTTTCGTTTCTCATTTATGATACTTAATTTTTCTTTTTAATTTGACAATTATCTCTTGAAAATCGAATTACATTTTGAAAAATTTCATCTTTCAATTCTGAATTGGATAGTATGATTAAAATGGAAAAGATTGAAATTAATAATATTATTCTTATCACATTATTTCGAAATTTACATATTTACTATTTCCCATGAATAATGTAATTTATTGTATTTCAACACAAAACAACTATCAAATATTATATTATGGTCATTTCAAATATCGATTAAATAATTGGTTTACGTGAATAGAAAATAATTTCAATTTTCATCAAGGCCGAGTAGCTCAGTTGGTTAGAGCGTCGTGCTAATAACGCGAATGTCGTGGGTTCGAGCCCCATCTTGGCCAATTTTTTTTGTGAAAATTTTCTTTTCGTTTCTCATTTATGATACTTAATTTTTCTTTTTAATTTGACAATTATCTCTTGAAAATCGAATTACATTTTGAAAAATTTCATCTTTCAATTCTGAATTGGATAGTATGATTAAAATGGAAAAGATTGAAATTAATAATATTATTCTTATCACATTATTTCGAAATTTACATATTTACTATTTCCCATGAATAATGTAATTTATTGTATTTCAACACAAAACAACTATCAAATATTATATTATGGTCATTTCAAATATCGATTAAATAATTGGTTTACGTGAATAGAAAATAATTTCAATTTTCATCAAGGCCGAGTAGCTCAGTTGGTTAGAGCGTCGTGCTAATAACGCGAATGTCGTGGGTTCGAGCCCCATCTTGGCCAATTTTTTTTGTGAAAATTTTCTTTTCGTTTCTCATTTATGATACTTAATTTTTCTTTTTAATTTGACAATTATCTCTTGAAAATCGAATTACATTTTGAAAAATTTCATCTTTCAATTCTGAATTGGATAGTATGATTAAAATGGAAAAGATTGAAATTAATAATATTATTCTTATCACATTATTTCGAAATTTACATATTTACTATTTCCCATGAATAATGTAATTTATTGTATTTCAACACAAAACAACTATCAAATATTATATTATGGTCATTTCAAATATCGATTAAATAATTGGTTTACGTGAATAGAAAATAATTTCAATTTTCATCAAGGCCGAGTAGCTCAGTTGGTTAGAGCGTCGTGCTAATAACGCGAATGTCGTGGGTTCGAGCCCCATCTTGGCCAATTTTTTTTGTGAAAATTTTCTTTTCGTTTCTCATTTATGATACTTAATTTTTCTTTTTAATTTGACAATTATCTCTTGAAAATCGAATTACATTTTGAAAAATTTCATCTTTCAATTCTGAATTGGATAGTATGATTAAAATGGAAAAGATTGAAATTAATAATTATTCTTATCACATTATTTCGAAATTTACATATTTACTATTTCCCATGAATAATGTAATTTATTGTATTTCAACACAAAACAACTATCAAATATTATATTATGGTCATTTCAAATATCGATTAAATAATTGGTTTACGTGAATAGAAAATAATTTCAATTTTCATCAAGGCCGAGTAGCTCAGTTGGTTAGAGCGTCGTGCTAATAACGCGAATGTCGTGGGTTCGAGCCCCATCTTGGCCAATTTTTTTTGTGAAAATTTTCTTTTCGTTTCTCATTTATGATACTTAATTTTTCTTTTTAATTTGACAATTATCTCTTGAAAATCGAATTACATTTTGAAAAATTTCATCTTTCAATTCTGAATTGGATAGTATGATTAAAATGGAAAAGATTGAAATTAATAATATTATTCTTATCACATTATTTCGAAATTTACATATTTACTATTTCCCATGAATAATGTAATTTATTGTATTTCAACACAAAACAACTATCAAATATTATATTATGGTCATTTCAAATATCGATTAAATAATTGGTTTACGTGAATAGAAAATAATTTCAATTTTCATCAAGGCCGAGTAGCTCAGTTGGTTAGAGCGTCGTGCTAATAACGCGAATGTCGTGGGTTCGAGCCCCATCTTGGCCAATTTTTTTTGTGAAAATTTTCTTTTCGTTTCTCATTTATGATACTTAATTTTTCTTTTTAATTTGACAATTATCTCTTGAAAATCGAATTACATTTTGAAAAATTTCATCTTTCAATTCTGAATTGGATAGTATGATTAAAATGGAAAAGATTGAAATTAATAATATTATTCTTATCACATTATTTCGAAATTTACATATTTACTATTTCCCATGAATAATGTAATTTATTGTATTTCAACACAAAACAACTATCAAATATTATATTATGGTCATTTCAAATATCGATTAAATAATTGGTTTACGTGAATAGAAAATAATTTCAATTTTCATCAAGGCCGAGTAGCTCAGTTGGTTAGAGCGTCGTGCTAATAACGCGAATGTCGTGGGTTCGAGCCCCATCTTGGCCAATTTTTTTTGTGAAAATTTTCTTTTCGTTTCTCATTTATGATACTTAATTTTTCTTTTTAATTTGACAATTATCTCTTGAAAATCGAATTACATTTTGAAAAATTTCATCTTTCAATTCTGAATTGGATAGTATGATTAAAATGGAAAAGATTGAAATTAATAATATTATTCTTATCACATTATTTCGAAATTTACATATTTACTATTTCCCATGAATAATGTAATTTATTGTATTTCAACACAAAACAACTATCAAATATTATATTATGGTCATTTCAATATCGATTAAATAATTGGTTTACGTGAATAGAAAATAATTTCAATTTTCATCAAGGCCGAGTAGCTCAGTTGGTTAGAGCGTCGTGCTAATAACGCGAATGTCGTGGGTTCGAGCCCCATCTTGGCCAATTTTTTTTGTGAAAATTTTCTTTTCGTTTCTCATTTATGATACTTAATTTTTCTTTTTAATTTGACAATTATCTCTTGAAAATCGAATTACATTTTGAAAAATTTCATCTTTCAATTCTGAATTGGATAGTATGATTAAAATGGAAAAGATTGAAATAATAATATTATTCTTATCACATTATTTCGAAATTTACATATTTACTATTTCCCATGAATAATGTAATTTATTGTATTTCAACACAAAACAACTATCAAATATTATATTATGGTCATTTCAAATATCGATTAAATAATTGGTTTACGTGAATAGAAAATAATTTCAATTTTCATCAAGGCCGAGTAGCTCAGTTGGTTAGAGCGTCGTGCTAATAACGCGAATGTCGTGGGTTCGAGCCCCATCTTGGCCAATTTTTTTGTGAAAATTTTCTTTTCGTTTCTCATTTATGATACTTAATTTTTCTTTTTAATTTGACAATTATCTCTTGAAAATCGAATTACATTTTGAAAAATTTCATCTTTCAATTCTGAATTGGATAGTATGATTAAAATGGAAAAGATTGAAATTAATAATATTATTCTTATCACATTATTTCGAAATTTACATATTTACTATTTCCCATGAATAATGTAATTTATTGTATTTCAACACAAAACAACTATCAAATATTATATTATGGTCATTTCAAATATCGATTAAATAATTGGTTTACGTGAATAGAAAATAATTTCAATTTTCATCAAGGCCGAGTAGCTCAGTTGGTTAGAGCGTCGTGCTAATAACGCGAATGTCGTGGGTTCGAGCCCCATCTTGGCCAATTTTTTTTGTGAAAATTTTCTTTTCGTTTCTCATTTATGATACTTAATTTTTCTTTTTAATTTGACAATTATCTCTTGAAAATCGAATTACATTTTGAAAAATTTCATCTTTCAATTCTGAATTGGATAGTATGATTAAAATGGAAAAGATTGAAATTAATAATATTATTCTTATCACATTATTTCGAAATTTACATATTTACTATTTCCCATGAATAATGTAATTTATTGTATTTCAACACAAAACAACTATCAAATATTATATTATGGTCATTTCAAATATCGATTAAATAATTGGTTTACGTGAAAGAAAATAATTTCAATTTTCATCAAGGCCGAGTAGCTCAGTTGGTTAGAGCGTCGTGCTAATAACGCGAATGTCGTGGGTTCGAGCCCCATCTTGGCCAATTTTTTTTGTGAAAATTTTCTTTTCGTTTCTCATTTATGATACTTAATTTTTCTTTTTAATTTGACAATTATCTCTTGAAAATCGAATTACATTTTGAAAAATTTCATCTTTCAATTCTGAATTGGATAGTATGATTAAAATGGAAAAGATTGAAATTAATAATATTATTCTTATCACATTATTTCGAAATTTACATATTTACTATTTCCCATGAATAATGTAATTTATTGTATTTCAACACAAAACAACTATCAAATATTATATTATGGTCATTTCAAATATCGATTAAATAATTGGTTTACGTGAATAGAAAATAATTTCAATTTTCATCAAGGCCGAGTAGCTCAGTTGGTTAGAGCGTCGTGCTAATAACGCGAATGTCGTGGGTTCGAGCCCCATCTTGGCCAATTTTTTTTGTGAAAATTTTCTTTTCGTTTCTCATTTATGATACTTAATTTTTCTTTTTAATTTGACAATTATCTCTTGAAAATCGAATTACATTTTGAAAAATTTCATTTCAATTCTGAATTGGATAGTATGATTAAAATGGAAAAGATTGAAATTAATAATATTATTCTTATCACATTATTTCGAAATTTACATATTTACTATTTCCCATGAATAATGTAATTTTTGTATTTCAACACAAAACAACTATCAAATATTATATTATGGTCATTTCAAATATCGATTAAATAATTGGTTTACGTGAATAGAAAATAATTTCAATTTTCATCAAGCCGAGTAGCTCAGTTGGTTAGAGCGTCGTGCTAATAACGCGAATGTCGTGGGTTCGAGCCCCATCTTGGCCAATTTTTTTGTGAAAATTTTCTTTTCGTTTCTCATTTATGATACTTAATTTTTCTTTTTAATTTGACAATTATCTCTTGAAAATCGAATTACATTTTGAAAAATTTCATCTTTCAATTCTGAATTGGATAGTATGATTAAAATGGAAAAGATTGAAATTAATAATTATTCTTATCACATTATTTCGAAATTTACATATTTACTATTTCCCATGAATAATGTAATTTATTGTATTTCAACACAAAACAACTATCAAATATTATATTATGGTCATTTCAAATATCGATTAAATAATTGGTTTACGTGAATAGAAAATAATTTCAATTTTCATCAAGGCCGAGTAGCTCAGTTGGTTAGAGCGTCGTGCTAATAACGCGAATGTCGTGGGTTCGAGCCCCATCTTGGCCAATTTTTTTTGTGAAAATTTTCTTTTCGTTTCTCATTTATGATACTTAATTTTTCTTTTTAATTTGACAATTATCTCTTGAAAATCGAATTACATTTTGAAAAATTTCATCTTTCAATTCTGAATTGGATAGTATGATTAAAATGGAAAAGATTGAAATTAATAATATTATTCTTATCACATTATTTCGAAATTTACATATTTACTATTTCCCATGAATAATGTAATTTATTGTATTTCAACACAAAACAACTATCAAATATTATATTATGGTCATTTCAAATATCGATTAAATAATTGGTTTACGTGAATAGAAAATAATTTCAATTTTCATCAAGGCCGAGTAGCTCAGTTGGTTAGAGCGTCGTGCTAATAACGCGAATGTCGTGGGTTCGAGCCCCATCTTGGCCAATTTTTTTTGTGAAAATTTTCTTTTCGTTTCTCATTTATGATACTTAATTTTTCTTTTTAATTTGACAATTATCTCTTGAAAATCGAATTACATTTTGAAAAATTTCATCTTTCAATTCTGAATTGGATAGTATGATTAAAATGGAAAAGATTGAAATTAATAATATTATTCTTATCACATTATTTCGAAATTTACATATTTTACTATTTCCCATGAATAATGTAATTTATTGTATTTCAACACAAAACAACTATCAAATATTATATTATGGTCATTTCAAATATCGATTAAATAATTGGTTTACGTGAATAGAAAATAATTTCAATTTTCATCAAGGCCGAGTAGCTCAGTTGGTTAGAGCGTCGTGCTAATAACGCGAATGTCGTGGGTTCGAGCCCCATCTTGGCCAATTTTTTTTGTGAAAATTTTCTTTTCGTTTCTCATTTATGATACTTAATTTTTCTTTTTAATTTGACAATTATCTTGAAAATCGAATTACATTTTGAAAAATTTCATCTTTCAATTCTGAATTGGAGTATGATTAAAATGGAAAAGATTGAAATTAATAATATTATTCTTATCACATTATTTCGAAATTTACATATTTACTATTTCCCATGAATAATGTAATT
This sequence comes from Microvelia longipes, assembly GCA_018340805.1. NCBI lineage: Eukaryota > Metazoa > Arthropoda > Insecta > Hemiptera > Veliidae > Microvelia > Microvelia longipes. Next base: position 1,470 of record JACMZG010001373.1, on the reverse strand, counting down.
TATTGTATTTCAACACAAAACAACTATCAAATATTATATTATGGTCATTTCAAATATCGATTAAATAATTGGTTTACGTGAATAGAAAATAATTTCAATTTTCATCAAGGCCGAGTAGCTCAGTTGGTTAGAGCGTCGTGCTAATAACGCGAATGTCGTGGGTTCGAGCCCCATCTTGGCCAATTTTTTTTGTGAAAATTTTCTTTTCGTTTCTCATTTATGATACTTAATTTTTCTTTTTAATTTGACAATTATCTCTTGAAAATCGAATTACATTTTGAAAAATTTCATCTTTCAATTCTGAATTGGATAGTATGATTAAAATGGAAAAGATTGAAATTAATAATATTATTCTTATCACATTATTTCGAAATTTACATATTTACTATTTCCCATGAATAATGTAATTTATTGTATTTCAACACAAAACAACTATCAAATATTATATTATGGTCATTTCAAATATCGATTAAATAATTGGTTTACGTGAATAGAAAATAATTTCAATTTTCATCAAGGCCGAGTAGCTCAGTTGGTTAGAGCGTCGTGCTAATAACGCGAATGTCGTGGGTTCGAGCCCCATCTTGGCCAATTTTTTTTGTGAAAATTTTCTTTTCGTTTCTCATTTATGATACTTAATTTTTCTTTTTAATTTGACAATTATCTCTTGAAAATCGAATTACATTTTGAAAAATTTCATCTTTCAATTCTGAATTGGATAGTATGATTAAAATGGAAAAGATTGAAATTAATAATATTATTCTTATCACATTATTTCGAAATTTACATATTTACTATTTCCCATGAATAATGTAATTTATTGTATTTCAACACAAAACAACTATCAAATATTATATTATGGTCATTTCAAATATCGATTAAATAATTGGTTTACGTGAATAGAAAATAATTTCAATTTTCATCAAGGCCGAGTAGCTCAGTTGGTTAGAGCGTCGTGCTAATAACGCGAATGTCGTGGGTTCGAGCCCCATCTTGGCCAATTTTTTTGTGAAAATTTTCTTTTCGTTTCTCATTTATGATACTTAATTTTTCTTTTTAATTTGACAATTATCTCTTGAAAATCGAATTACATTTTGAAAAATTTCATCTTTCAATTCTGAATTGGATAGTATGATTAAAATGGAAAAGATTGAAATTAATAATATTATTCTTATCACATTATTTCGAAATTTACATATTTACTATTTCCCATGAATAATGTAATTTATTGTATTTCAACACAAAACAACTATCAAATATTATATTATGGTCATTTCAAATATCGATTAAATAATTGGTTTACGTGAATAGAAAATAATTTCAATTTTCATCAAGGCCGAGTAGCTCAGTTGGTTAGAGCGTCGTGCTAATAACGCGAATGTCGTGGGTTCGAGCCCCATCTTGGCCAATTTTTTTTGTGAAAATTTTCTTTTCGTTTCTCATTTATGATACTTAATTTTTCTTTTTAAT
>JACMZG010001372.1:0-10316 GCA_018340805.1 Microvelia longipes | reverse complement strand
ATATTTATTAGAAAAAAATACGACCCTGGCAGGACTCGAACCTGCAATCTTCTGATTCGAAGTCAGACGCCTTATCCATTGGGCCACAGGGCCTTAAATAAAATTTTATTTTAATAAACTTTACAAAACCACGAAAAAAATCTTAAGAAATTCACACTGATTATTTACTCAAGATTTATGTAAAACTCTGTTAGAAAAATCAAAATCTTGCTATTAATTTTAATAGAAATTCAAATCATTTCCAATCGTCTTTTGCCAAAGATTATCAAATGATTTGTAGATGAGATTCTATATGAAAAATTTGAAAACCGTTCTTCATCATGCACTTGAAAATCGCCGAATCAACATGATTCTCAAAAATATTTATTAGAAAAAAAATACGACCCTGGCAGGACTCGAACCTGCAATCTTCTGATTCGAAGTCAGACGCCTTATCCATTGGGCCACAGGGCCTTAAATAAAATTTATTTTAATAAACTTTACAAAACCACGAAAAAAATCTTAAGAAATTCACACTGATTATTTACTCAAGATTTATGTAAAACTCTGTTAGAAAAATCAAAATCTTGCTATTATTTTAATAGAAATTCAAATCATTTCCAATCGTCTTTTGCCAAAGATTATCAAATGATTTGTAGATGAGATTCTATGAAAAATTTGAAAACCGTTCTTCATCATGCACTTGAAAATCGCCGAATCAACATGATTCTCAAAAATATTTATTAGAAAAAAAATACGACCCTGGCAGGACTCGAACCTGCAATCTTCTGATTCGAAGTCAGACGCCTTATCCATTGGGCCACAGGGCCTTAAATAAAATTTTATTTTAATAAACTTTACAAAACCACGAAAAAAATCTTAAGAAATTCACACTGATTATTTACTCAAGATTTATGTAAAACTCTGTTAGAAAAATCAAAATCTTGCTATTAATTTTAATAGAAATTCAAATCATTTCCAATCGTCTTTTGCCAAAGATTATCAAATGATTTGTAGATGAGATTCTATATGAAAAATTTGAAAACCGTTCTTCATCATGCACTTGAAAATCGCCGAATCAACATGATTCTCAAAAATATTTATTAGAAAAAAAATACGACCCTGGCAGGACTCGAACCTGCAATCTTCTGATTCGAAGTCAGACGCCTTATCCATTGGGCCACAGGGCCTTAAATAAAATTTTATTTTAATAAACTTTACAAAACCACGAAAAAAATCTTAAGAAATTCACACTGATTATTTACTCAAGATTTATGTAAAACTCTGTTAGAAAAATCAAAATCTTGCTATTAATTTTAATAGAAATTCAAATCATTTCCAATCGTCTTTTGCCAAAGATTATCAAATGATTTGTAGATGAGATTCTATATGAAAAATTTGAAAACCGTTCTTCATCATGCACTTGAAAATCGCCGAATCAACATGATTCTCAAAAATATTTATTAGAAAAAAAATACGACCCTGGCAGGACTCGAACCTGCAATCTTCTGATTCGAAGTCAGACGCCTTATCCATTGGGCCACAGGGCCTTAAATAAAATTTTATTTTAATAAACTTTACAAAACCACGAAAAAAATCTTAAGAAATTCACACTGATTATTTACTCAAGATTTATGTAAAACTCTGTTAGAAAAATCAAAATCTTGCTATTAATTTTAATAGAAATTCAAATCATTTCCAATCGTCTTTTGCCAAAGATTATCAAATGATTTGTAGATGAGATTCTATATGAAAAATTTGAAAACCGTTCTTCATCATGCACTTGAAAATCGCCGAATCAACATGATTCTCAAAAATATTTATTAGAAAAAAAATACGACCCTGGCAGGACTCGAACCTGCAATCTTCTGATTCGAAGTCAGACGCCTTATCCATTGGGCCACAGGGCCTTAAATAAAATTTTATTTTAATAAACTTTACAAAACCACGAAAAAAATCTTAAGAAATTCACACTGATTATTTACTCAAGATTTATGTAAAACTCTGTTAGAAAAATCAAAATCTTGCTATTAATTTTAATAGAAATTCAAATCATTTCCAATCGTCTTTTGCCAAAGATTATCAAATGATTTGTAGATGAGATTCTATATGAAAAATTTGAAAACCGTTCTTCATCATGCACTTGAAAATCGCCGAATCAACATGATTCTCAAAAATATTTATTAGAAAAAAAATACGACCCTGGCAGGACTCGAACCTGCAATCTTCTGATTCGAAGTCAGACGCCTTATCCATTGGGCCACAGGGCCTTAAATAAAATTTTATTTTAATAAACTTTACAAAACCACGAAAAAAATCTTAAGAAATTCACACTGATTATTTACTCAAGATTTATGTAAAACTCTGTTAGAAAAATCAAAATCTTGCTATTAATTTTAATAGAAATTCAAATCATTTCCAATCGTCTTTTGCCAAAGATTATCAAATGATTTGTAGATGAGATTCTATATGAAAAATTTGAAAACCGTTCTTCATCATGCACTTGAAAATCGCCGAATCAACATGATTCTCAAAAATATTTATTAGAAAAAAAATACGACCCTGGCAGGACTCGAACCTGCAATCTTCTGATTCGAAGTCAGACGCCTTATCCATTGGGCCACAGGGCCTTAAATAAAATTTTATTTTAATAAACTTTACAAAACCACGAAAAAAATCTTAAGAAATTCACACTGATTATTTACTCAAGATTTATGTAAAACTCTGTTAGAAAAATCAAAATCTTGCTATTAATTTTAATAGAAATTCAAATCATTTCCAATCGTCTTTTGCCAAAGATTATCAAATGATTTGTAGATGAGATTCTATATGAAAAATTTGAAAACCGTTCTTCATCATGCACTTGAAAATCGCCGAATCAACATGATTCTCAAAAATATTTATTAGAAAAAAAATACGACCCTGGCAGGACTCGAACCTGCAATCTTCTGATTCGAAGTCAGACGCCTTATCCATTGGGCCACAGGGCCTTAAATAAAATTTTATTTTAATAAACTTTACAAAACCACGAAAAAAATCTTAAGAAATTCACACTGATTTTTACTCAAGATTTATGTAAAACTCTGTTAGAAAAATCAAAATCTTGCTATTAATTTTAATAGAAATTCAAATCATTTCCAATCGTCTTTTGCCAAAGATTATCAAATGATTTGTAGATGAGATTCTATATGAAAAATTTGAAAACCGTTCTTCATCATGCACTTGAAAATCGCCGAATCAACATGATTCTCAAAAATATTTATTAGAAAAAAAATACGACCCTGGCAGGACTCGAACCTGCAATCTTCTGATTCGAAGTCAGACGCCTTATCCATTGGGCCACAGGGCCTTAAATAAAATTTTATTTTAATAAACTTTACAAAACCACGAAAAAAATCTTAAGAAATTCACACTGATTATTTACTCAAGATTTATGTAAAACTCTGTTAGAAAAATCAAAATCTTGCTATTAATTTTAATAGAAATTCAAATCATTTCCAATCGTCTTTTGCCAAAGATTATCAAATGATTTGTAGATGAGATTCTATATGAAAAATTTGAAAACCGTTCTTCATCATGCACTTGAAAATCGCCGAATCAACATGATTCTCAAAAATATTTATTAGAAAAAAAATACGACCCTGGCAGGACTCGAACCTGCAATCTTCTGATTCGAAGTCAGACGCCTTATCCATTGGGCCACAGGGCCTTAAATAAAATTTTATTTTAATAAACTTTACAAAACCACGAAAAAAATCTTAAGAAATTCACACTGATTATTTACTCAAGATTTATGTAAAACTCTGTTAGAAAAATCAAAATCTTGCTATTAATTTTAATAGAAATTCAAATCATTTCCAATCGTCTTTTGCCAAAGATTATCAAATGATTTGTAGATGAGATTCTATATGAAAAATTTGAAAACCGTTCTTCATCATGCACTTGAAAATCGCCGAATCAACATGATTCTCAAAAATATTTATTAGAAAAAAAATACGACCCTGGCAGGACTCGAACCTGCAATCTTCTGATTCGAAGTCAGACGCCTTATCCATTGGGCCACAGGGCCTTAAATAAAATTTTATTTTAATAAACTTTACAAAACCACGAAAAAAATCTTAAGAAATTCACACTGATTATTTACTCAAGATTTATGTAAAACTCTGTTAGAAAAATCAAAATCTTGCTATTAATTTTAATAGAAATTCAAATCATTTCCAATCGTCTTTTGCCAAAGATTATCAAATGATTTGTAGATGAGATTCTATATGAAAAATTTGAAAACCGTTCTTCATCATGCACTTGAAAATCGCCGAATCAACATGATTCTCAAAAATATTTATTAGAAAAAAAATACGACCCTGGCAGGACTCGAACCTGCAATCTTCTGATTCGAAGTCAGACGCCTTATCCATTGGGCCACAGGGCCTTAAATAAAATTTTATTTTAATAAACTTTACAAAACACGAAAAAAATCTTAAGAAATTCACACTGATTATTTACTCAAGATTTATGTAAAACTCTGTTAGAAAAATCAAAATCTTGCTATTAATTTTAATAGAAATTCAAATCATTTCCAATCGTCTTTTGCCAAAGATTATCAAATGATTTGTAGATGAGATTCTATATGAAAAATTTGAAAACCGTTCTTCATCATGCACTTGAAAATCGCCGAATCAACATGATTCTCAAAAATATTTATTAGAAAAAAAATACGACCCTGGCAGGACTCGAACCTGCAATCTTCTGATTCGAAGTCAGACGCCTTATCCATTGGGCCACAGGGCCTTAAATAAAATTTTATTTTAATAAACTTTACAAAACCACGAAAAAAATCTTAAGAAATTCACACTGATTATTTACTCAAGATTTATGTAAAACTCTGTTAGAAAAATCAAAATCTTGCTATTAATTTTAATAGAAATTCAAATCATTTCCAATCGTCTTTTGCCAAAGATTATCAAATTTGTAGATGAGATTCTATATGAAAAATTTGAAAACCGTTCTTCATCATGCACTTGAAAATCGCCGAATCAACATGATTCTCAAAAATATTTTATTAGAAAAAAAATACGACCCTGGCAGGACTCGAACCTGCAATCTTCTGATTCGAAGTCAGACGCCTTATCCATTGGGCCACAGGGCCTTAAATAAAATTTTATTTTAATAAACTTTACAAAACCACGAAAAAAATTTTACTCAAGATTTATGTAAAACTCTGTTAGAAAAATCAAAATCTTGCTATTAATTTTAATAGAAATTCAAATCATTTCCAATCGTCTTTTGCCAAAGATTATCAAATGATTTGTAGATGAGATTCTATATGAAAAATTTGAAAACCGTTCTTCATCATGCACTTGAAAATCGCCGAATCAACATGATTCTCAAAATATTATTAGAAAAAAAATACGACCCTGGCAGGACTCGAACCTGCAATCTTCTGATTCGAAGTCAGACGCCTTATCCATTGGGCCACAGGGCCTTAAATAAAATTTTATTTTAATAAACTTTACAAAACCACGAAAAAAATCTTAAGAAATTCACACTGATTATTTACTCAAGATTTATGTAAAACTCTGTTAGAAAAATCAAAATCTTGCTAATTTTAATAGAAATTCAAATCATTTCCAATCGTCTTTTGCCAAAGATTATCAAATGATTTGTAGATGAGATTCTATATGAAAAATTTGAAAACCGTTCTTCATCATGCACTTGAAAATCGCCGAATCAACATGATTCTCAAAAATATTTATTAGAAAAAAAATACGACCCTGGCAGGACTCGAACCTGCAATCTTCTGATTCGAAGTCAGACGCCTTATCCATTGGGCCACAGGGCCTTAAATAAAATTTTATTTTAATAAACTTTACAAAACCACGAAAAAAATCTTAAGAAATTCACACTGATTATTTACTCAAGATTTATGTAAAACTCTGTTAGAAAAATCAAAATCTGCTATTAATTTTATAGAAATTCAAATCATTTCCAATCGTCTTTTGCCAAAGATTATCAAATGATTTGTAGATGAGATTCTATATGAAAAATTTGAAAACCGTTCTTCATCATGCACTTGAAAATCGCCGAATCAACATGATTCTCAAAAATATTTATTAGAAAAAAAATACGACCCTGGCAGGACTCGAACCTGCAATCTTCTGATTCGAAGTCAGACGCCTTATCCATTGGGCCACAGGGCCTTAAATAAAATTTTATTTTAATAAACTTTACAAAACCACGAAAAAAATCTTAAGAAATTCACACTGATTATTTACTCAAGATTTATGTAAAACTCTGTTAGAAAAATCAAAATCTTGCTATTAATTTTAATAGAAATTCAAATCATTTCCAATCGTCTTTTGCCAAAGATTATCAAATGATTTGTAGATGAGATTCTATATGAAAAATTTGAAAACCGTTCTTCATCATGCACTTGAAAATCGCCGAATCAACATGATTCTCAAAAATATTTATTAGAAAAAAAATACGACCCTGGCAGGACTCGAACCTGCAATCTTCTGATTCGAAGTCAGACGCCTTATCCATTGGGCCACAGGGCCTTAAATAAAATTTTATTTTAATAAACTTTACAAAACCACGAAAAAAATCTTAAGAAATTCACACTGATTATTTACTCAAGATTTATGTAAAACTCTGTTAGAAAAATCAAAATCTTGCTATTAATTTTAATAGAAATTCAAATCATTTCCAATCGTCTTTTGCCAAAGATTATCAAATGATTTGTAGATGAGATTCTATATGAAAAATTGAAAACCGTTCTTCATCATGCACTTGAAAATCGCCGAATCAACATGATTCTCAAAAATATTTATTAGAAAAAAAATACGACCCTGGCAGGACTCGAACCTGCAATCTTCTGATTCGAAGTCAGACGCCTTATCCATTGGGCCACAGGGCCTTAAATAAAATTTTATTTTAATAAACTTTACAAAACCACGAAAAAAATCTTAAGAAATTCACACTGATTATTTACTCAAGATTTATGTAAAACTCTGTTAGAAAAATCAAAATCTTGCTATTAATTTTAATAGAAATTCAAATCATTTCCAATCGTCTTTTGCCAAAGATTATCAAATGATTTGTAGATGAGATTCTATATGAAAAATTTGAAAACCGTTCTTCATCATGCACTTGAAAATCGCCGAATCAACATGATTCTCAAAAATATTTATTAGAAAAAAAATACGACCCTGGCAGGACTCGAACCTGCAATCTTCTGATTCGAAGTCAGACGCCTTATCCATTGGGCCACAGGGCCTTAAATAAAATTTTATTTTAATAAACTTTACAAAACCACGAAAAAAATCTTAAGAAATTCACACTGATTATTTACTCAAGATTTATGTAAAACTCTGTTAGAAAAATCAAAATCTTGCTATTAATTTTAATAGAAATTCAAATCATTTCCAATCGTCTTTTGCCAAAGATTATCAAATGATTTGTAGATGAGATTCTATATGAAAAATTTGAAAACCGTTCTTCATCATGCACTTGAAAATCGCCGAATCAACATGATTCTCAAAAATATTTATTAGAAAAAAAATACGACCCTGGCAGGACTCGAACCTGCAATCTTCTGATTCGAAGTCAGACGCCTTATCCATTGGGCCACAGGGCCTTAAATAAAATTTTATTTTAATAAACTTTACAAAACCACGAAAAAAATCTTAAGAAATTCACACTGATTATTTACTCAAGATTTATGTAAAACTCTGTTAGAAAAATCAAAATCTTGCTATTAATTTTAATAGAAATTCAAATCATTTCCAATCGTCTTTGCCAAAGATTATCAAATGATTTGTAGATGAGATTCTATATGAAAAATTTGAAAACCGTTCTTCATCATGCACTTGAAAATCGCCGAATCAACATGATTCTCAAAAATATTTATTAGAAAAAAAATACGACCCTGGCAGGACTCGAACCTGCAATCTTCTGATTCGAAGTCAGACGCCTTATCCATTGGGCCACAGGGCCTTAAATAAAATTTTATTTTAATAAACTTTACAAAACCACGAAAAAAATCTTAAGAAATTCACACTGATTATTTACTCAAGATTTATGTAAAACTCTGTTAGAAAAATCAAAATCTTGCTATTAATTTTAATAGAAATTCAAATCATTTCCAATCGTCTTTTGCCAAAGATTATCAAATGATTTGTAGATGAGATTCTATATGAAAAATTTGAAAACCGTTCTTCATCATGCACTTGAAAATCGCCGAATCAACATGATTCTCAAAATATTTATTAGAAAAAAAATACGACCCTGGCAGGACTCGAACCTGCAATCTTCTGATTCGAAGTCAGACGCCTTATCCATTGGGCCACAGGGCCTTAAATAAAATTTATTTTAATAAACTTTACAAAACCACGAAAAAAATCTTAAGAAATTCACACTGATTATTTACTCAAGATTTATGTAAAACTCTGTTAGAAAATCAAAAATCTTGCTATTAATTTTAATAGAAATTCAAATCATTTCCAATCGTCTTTTGCCAAAGATTATCAAATGATTTGTAGATGAGATTCTATATGAAAAATTTGAAAACCGTTCTTCATCATGCACTTGAAAATCGCCGAATCAACATGATTCTCAAAAATATTTATTAGAAAAAAAATACGACCCTGGCAGGACTCGAACCTGCAATCTTCTGATTCGAAGTCAGACGCCTTATCCATTGGGCCACAGGGCCTTAAATAAAATTTTTTTTAATAAACTTTACAAAACCACGAAAAAAATCTTAAGAAATTCACACTGATTATTTACTCAAGATTTATGTAAAACTCTGTTAGAAAAATCAAAATCTTGCTATTAATTTTAATAGAAATTCAAATCATTTCCAATCGTCTTTTGCCAAAGATTATCAAATGATTTGTAGATGAGATTCTATATGAAAAATTTGAAAACCGTTCTTCATCATGCACTTGAAAATCGCCGAATCAACATGATTCTCAAAAATATTTATTAGAAAAAAAAATACGACCCTGGCAGGACTCGAACCTGCAATCTTCTGATTCGAAGTCAGACGCCTTATCCATTGGGCCACAGGGCCTTAAATAAAATTTTATTTTAATAAACTTTACAAAACCACGAAAAAAATCTTAAGAAATTCACACTGATTATTTACTCAAGATTTATGTAAAACTCTGTTAGAAAAATCAAAATCTTGCTATTAATTTTAATAGAAATTCAAATCATTTCCAATCGTCTTTTGCCAAAGATTATCAAATGATTTGTAGATGAGATTCTATATGAAAAATTTGAAAACCGTTCTTCATCATGCACTTGAAAATCGCCGAATCAACATGATTCTCAAAAATATTTATTAGAAAAAAAATACGACCCTGGCAGGACTCGAACCTGCAATCTTCTGATTCGAAGTCAGACGCCTTATCCATTGGGCCACAGGGCCTTAAATAAAATTTTATTTTAATAAACTTTACAAAACCACGAAAAAAATCTTAAGAAATTCACACTGATTATTTACTCAAGATTTATGTAAAACTCTGTTAGAAAAATCAAAATCTTGCTATTAATTTTAATAGAAATTCAAATCATTTCCAATCGTCTTTTGCCAAAGATTATCAAATGATTTGTAGATGAGATTCTATATGAAAAATTTGAAAACCGTTCTTCATCATGCACTTGAAAATCGCCGAATCAACATGATTCTCAAAAATATTTATTAGAAAAAAAATACGACCCTGGCAGGACTCGAACCTGCAATCTTCTGATTCGAAGTCAGACGCCTTATCCATTGGGCCACAGGGCCTTAAATAAAATTTTATTTTAATAAACTTTACAAAACCACGAAAAAAATCTTAAGAAATTCACACTGATTATTTACTCAAGATTTATGTAAAACTCTGTTAGAAAAATCAAAATCTTGCTATTAATTTTAATAGAAATTCAAATCATTTCCAATCGTCTTTTGCCAAAGATTATCAAATGATTTGTAGATGAGATTCTATATGAAAAATTTGAAAACCGTTCTTCATCATGCACTTGAAAATCGCCGAATCAACATGATTCTCAAAAATATTTATTAGAAAAAAAAATACGACCCTGGCAGGACTCGAACCTGCAATCTTCTGATTCGAAGTCAGACGCCTTATCCATTGGGCCACAGGGCCTTAAATAAAATTTATTTTAATAAACTTTACAAAACCACGAAAAAAATCTTAAGAAATTCACACTGATTATTTACTCAAGATTTATGTAAAACTCTGTTAGAAAAATCAAAATCTTGCTATTAATTTTAATAGAAATTCAAATCATTTCCAATCGTCTTTTGCCAAAGATTATCAAATGATTTG
>JACMZG010001371.1:0-10317 GCA_018340805.1 Microvelia longipes | reverse complement strand
AAACGAAATAACTCATGAATATTACTACGATGCAATCTTAGAAGTTCAATCAGAGAAGAAAGCAATTCTCAACTATCAACTATTTTGCATAACTTTTGATTTTCTGTCTAATAATAAATATTAAGAAAAATTAAAAGGAAGAAGGAACCATCCACAATTCCTTCCAAACAAAATATTAGGAAAATATCCCAATAATATGGTCCAACACAAGAGGTATATGTACCATGTTGCTAGAATTATTGCATTAAGAAACTGAGCAAATGAAATAACTCATGAATATTACGATGCAATCTTAGAAGTACAATCAGAGAAGAAAGCAATTCTCAACTATCAACTTTTTGCATAACTTTTGATTTACTGTCTAATAATAAATATTGAGAAAAATTAAAAGGAAAAAGAACCATCCACAATTCCTGCCAACCAAAATATTAGGAAAATATCCCAATAATATGGTCCAACACAAGATGTATATGTACCTGTTGCTGGAATTATTGTATTAAGAAACGGAGCAAACGAAATAACTCATGAATATTACTACGATGCAATCTTAGAAGTTCAATCAGAGAAGAAAGCAATTCTCAACTATCAACTATTTTGCATAACTTTTGATTTTCTGTCTAATAATAAATATTAAGAAAAATTAAAAGGAAGAAGGAAACATCCACAATTCCTTCCAAAAAAATATTAGGAAAATATCCCAATAATATGGTCCAACACAAGAGGTATATGTACCATGTTGCTAGAATTATTGCATTAAGAAACGGAGCAAATGAAATAACTCATGAATATTACTACGATGCAATCTTAGAAGTTCAATCAGAGAAGAAAGCAATTCTCAACTATCAACTATTTTGCATAACTTTTGATTTACTGTCTAATAATAAATATTGAGAAAAATTAAAAGGAAAAAAGGAACCATCCACAATTCCTCCAACAAAATATTAGGAAAATATCCCAATAATATGGTCCAACACAAGATGTATATGTACCCTGTTGCTGGAATTATTGCATTAAGAAACGGAGCAAACGAAATAACTCATGAATATTACTACGATGCAATCTTAGAAGTTCAATCAGAGAAGAAAGCAATTCTCAACTATCAACTATTTTGCATAACTTTTGATTTTCTGTCTAATAATAAATATTAAGAAAAATTAAAAGGAAGAAGGAACCATCCACAATTCCTTCCAAACAAAATATTAGGAAAATATCCCAATAATATGGTCCAACACAAGAGGTATATGTACCATGTTGCTAGAATTATTGCATTAAGAAACGAGCAAACGAAATAACTCATGAATATTACTACGATGCAATCTTAGAAGTTCAATCAGAGAAGAAAGCAATTCTCAACTATCAACTATTTTGCATAACTTTTGATTTACTGTCTAATAATAAATATTAAGAAAATTAAAAGGAAAAAGGAACCATCCACAATTCCTTCCAAACAAATATTAGGAAAATATCCCAATAATGGTCCAACACAAGAGGTATATGTACCATGTTGCTAGAATTATTGCATTAAGAAACTGAGCAAACGAAATAACTCATGAATATTACTACGATGCAATCTTAGAAGTTCAATCAGAGAAGAAAGCAATTCTCAACTATCAACTATTTTGCATAACTTTTGATTTACTGTCTAATAATAAATATTGAGAAAAATTAAAAGGAAAAAGGAACCATCCACAATTCCTCCAACCAAAATATTAAAATATCCCAATAATATGGTCCAACACAAGATGTATATGTACCCTGTTGCTGGAATTATTGTATTAAGAAACGGAGCAAACGAAATAACTCATGAATATTACTACGATGCAATCTTAGAAGTTCAATCAGAGAAGAAAGCAATTCTCAACTATCAACTATTTTGCATAACTTTTGATTACTGTCTAATAATAAATATTAGAAAAATTAAAAGGAAAAAGGAACCATCCACAATTCCTTCCAACAAAATATTAGGAAAATATCCCAATAATATGGTCCAACACAAGAGGTATATGTACCTGTTGCTAGAATTATTGCATTAAGAAACGGAGCAAACGAAATAACTCATGAATATTACTACGATGCAATCTTAGAAGTTCAATCAGAGAAGAAAGCAATTCTCAACTATCAACTATTTTGCATAACTTTTGATTTTCTGTAATAATAAATATTAGAAAAATTAAAAGGAAGAAGGAACCATCCACAATTCCTTCCAAACAAAATATTAGGAAAATATCCCAATAATATGGTCCAACACAAGAGGTATATGTACCATGTTGCTAGAATTATTGCATTAAGAAACGGAGCAAATGAAACTCATGAATATTACTACGATGCAATCTTAGAAGTCAATCAGAGAAGAAAGCAATTCTCAACTATCAACTATTTTGCATAACTTTTGATTTACTGTCTAATAATAAATATTGAGAAAAATTAAAAGGAAAAGGAACCATCCACAATTCCTCCAACCAAAATATTAGGAAAAATCCCAATAATATGGTCCAACACAAGATGTATATGTACCTGTTGCTGGAATTATTGCATTAAGAAACGGAGCAAACGAAATAACTCATGAATATTACTACGATGCAATCTTAGAAGTTCAATCAGAGAAGAAAGCAATTCTCAACTATCAACTATTTTGCATAACTTTTGATTTTCTGTCTAATAATAAATATTAAAAAATTAAAAGGAAGAAGGAACCATCCACAATTCCTTCCAAACAAAATATTAGGAAAATATCCCAATAATATGGTCCAACACAAGAGGTATATGTACCATGTTGCTAGAATTATTGCATTAAGAAACTGAGCAAATGAAATAACTCATGAATATTACTACGATGCAATCTTAGAAGTTCAATCAGAGAAGAAAGCAATTCTCAACTATCAACTATTTTGCATAACTTTTGATTTACTGTCTAATAATAATATTAAGAAAAATTAAAAGGAAAAGGAACCATCCACAATTCCTTCCAAACAAATATTAGGAAAATATCCCAATAATATGGTCCAACACAAGATGTATATGTACCCTGTTGCTGGAATTATTGCATTAAAAACGGAGCAAACGAAATAACTCATGAATATTACTACGATGCAATCTTAGAAGTTCAATCAGAGAAGAAAGCAATTCTCAACTATCAACTATTTTGCATAACTTTTGATTTTCTGTCTAATAATAAATATTAAGAAAAATTAAAAGGAAAAGGAACCATCCACAATTCCTTCCAACAAAATATTAGGAAAATATCCCAATAATATGGTCCAACACAAGATGTATATGTACCATGTTGCTGAATTATTGCATTAAGAAACGGAGCAAACGAAATAACTCATGAATATTACTACGATGCAATCTTAGAAGTTCAATCAGAGAGAAAGCAATTCTCAACTATCAACTATTTTGCATAACTTTTGATTTTCTGTCTAATAATAAATATTAAGAAAAATTAAAAGGAAGAAGGAACCATCCACAATTCCTTCCAAACAAAATATTAGGAAAATATCCCAATAATATGGTCCAACACAAGAGGTATATGTACCATGTTGCTAGAATTATTGCATTAAGAAACGGAGCAAACGAAATAACTCATGAATATTACTACGATGCAATCTTAGAAGTTCAATCAGAGAAGAAAGCAATTCTCAACTATCAACTATTTTGCAACTTTTGATTTACTGTCTAATAATAAATATTGAGAAAAATTAAAAGGAAAAAGGAACCATCCACAATTCCTCCAAACCAAAATATTAGGAAAATATCCCAATAATATGGTCCAACACAAGATGTATATGTACCCTGTTGCTGGAATTATTGCATTAAGAAACGGAGCAAACGAAATAACTCATGAATATTACTACGATGCAATCTTAGAAGTTCAATCAGAGAAGAAAGCAATTCTCAACTATCAACTATTTTGCATAACTTTTGATGTCTGTCTAATAATAAATATTAAGAAAAATTAAAAGGAAGAAGGAACCATCCACAATTCCTTCCAAACAAAATATTAGGAAAATATCCCAATAATATGGTCCAACACAAGAGGTATATGTACCATGTTGCTAGAATTATTGCATTAAGAAACGGAGCAAATGAAATAACTCATGAATATTACTACGATGCAATCTTAGAAGTTCAATCAGAGAAGAAAGCAATTCTCAACTATCAACTATTTTGCATACTTTTGATTTACTGTCTAATAATAAATATTGAGAAAAATTAAAAGGAAAAGGAACCATCCACAATTCCTTCCAAACAAAATATTAGGAAAATATCCCAATAATATGGTCCAACACAAGATGTATATGTACCCTGTTGCTGGAATTATTGCATTAAAGAAACGGAGCAAACGAAATAACTCATGAATATTACTACGATGCAATCTTAGAAGTTCAATCAGAGAAGAAAGCAATTCTCAACTATCAACTATTTTGCATAACTTTTGATTTTCTGTCTAATAATAAATATTAGAAAAATTAAAAGGAAGAAGGAACCATCCACAATTCCTTCCAAACAAAATATTAGGAAAATATCCCAATAATATGGTCCAACACAAGAGGTATATGTACCATGTTGCTAGAATTATTGCATTAAGAAACGAGCAAATGAAATAACTCATGAATATTACTACGATGCAATCTTAGAAGTTCAATCAGAGAAGAAAGCAATTCTCAACTATCAACTATTTTGCATAACTTTTGATTTACTGTCTAATAATAAATATTGAGAAAAATTAAAAGGAAAAAGGAACCATCCACAATTCCTTCCAACAAAATATTAGGAAAATATCCCAATAATATGGTCCAACACAAGATGTATATGTACCCTGTTGCTGGAATTATTGCATTAAGAAACGGAGCAAACGAAATAACTCATGAATATTACTACGATGCAATCTTAGAAGTTCAATCAGAGAAGAAAGCAATTCTCAACTATCAACTATTTTGCATAACTTTTGATTTTCTGTCTAATAATAAATATTAAGAAAATTAAAAGGAAGAAGGAACCATCCACAATTCCTTCCAAACAAAATATTAGGAAAATATCCCAAAATATGGTCCAACACAAGAGGTATATGTACCATGTTGCTAGAATTATTGCATTAAGAAACTGAGCAAACGAAATAACTCATGAATATTACTACGATGCAATCTTAGAAGTTCAATCAGAGAAGAAAGCAATTCTCAACTATCAACTATTTTGCATAACTTTTGATTTCTGTCTAATATAAAAATTAAGAAAAATTAAAAGGAAGAAGGAACCATCCACAATTCCTTCCAAACAAAATATTAGGAAAATATCCCAATAATATGGTCCAACACAAGAGGTATATGTACCATGTTGCTAGAATTATTGCATTAAGAAACTGAGCAAATGAAATAACTCATGAATATTACTACGATGCAATCTTAGAAGTTCAATCAGAGAAGAAAGCAATTCTCAACTATCAACTATTTTGCATAACTTTTGATTTACTGTCTAATAATAAATATTGAGAAAAATTAAAAGGAAAAAGAACCATCCACAATTCCTTCCAACAAAATATTAGGAAAATATCCCAATAATATGGTCCAACACAAGATGTATATGTACCCTGTTGCTAGAATTATTGCATTAAGAAACGGAGCAAACGAAAAACTCATGAATATTACTACGATGCAATCTTAGAAGTTCAATCAGAGAAGAAAGCAATTCTCAACTATCAACTATTTTGCATAACTTTTGATTTACTGTCTAATAATAAATATTAAGAAAAATTAAAAGGAAAAGGAACCATCCACAATTCCTTCCAAACAAAATATTAGGAAAATATCCCAATAATATGGTCCAACACAAGATGTATATGTACCTGTTGCTAGAATTATTGCATTAAGAAACGGAGCAAACGAAATAACTCATGAATTACTACGATGCAATCTTAGAAGTTCAATCAGAGAAGAAAGCAATTCTCAACTATCAACTATTTTGCATAACTTTTGATTTACTGTCTAATAATAAATATTGAGAAAAATTAAAAGGAAAAAAGGAACCATCCACAATTCCTTCCAACCAAAATATTAGGAAAATATCCCAATAATATGGTCCAACACAAGATGTATATGTACCTGTTGCTAGAATTATTGCATTAAGAAACGGAGCAAACGAAATAACTCATGAATATTACTACGATGCAATCTTAGAAGTTCAATCAGAGAAGAAAGCAATTCTCAACTATCAACTATTTTGCATAACTTTTGATTTTCTGTCTAATAATAAATATTAAGAAAAATTAAAAGGAAGAAGGAACCATCCACAATTCCTTCCAAACAAAATATTAGGAAAATATCCCAATAATATGGTCCAACACAAGAGGTATATGTACCATGTTGCTAGAATTATTGCATTAAGAAACGGAGCAAACGAAATAACTCATGAATATTACTACGATGCAATCTTAGAAGTTCAATCAGAGAAGAAAGCAATTCTCAACTATCAACTATTTTGCATAACTTTTGATTTACTGTCTAATAATAAATATTAAGAAAAATTAAAAGGAAAAGGAACCATCCACAATTCCTTCCAAACAAAATATTTAGGAAAATATCCCAATAATATGGTCCAACACAAGATGTATATGTACCATGTTGCTAGAATTATTGCATTAAGAAACGGAGCAAACGAAATAACTCATGAATATTACTACGATGCAATCTTAGAAGTTCAATCAGAGAAGAAAGCAATTCTCAACTATCAACTATTTTGCATAACTTTGATTTACTGTCTAATAATAAATATTAAGAAAAATTAAAAGGAAAAAGGAACCATCCACAATTCCTTCCAAACAAAATATTAGGAAAATATCCCAATAATATGGTCCAACACAAGATGTATATGTACCATGTTGCTAGAATTATTGCATTAAGAAACGGAGCAAATGAAAATAACTCATGAATATTACTACGATGCAATCTTAGAAGTTCAATCAGAAGAAGAAGCAATTCTCAACTATCAACTATTTTGCATAACTTTTGATTTACTGTCTAATAATAAATATTAAGAAAAATTAAAAGGAAAAAGGAACCATCCACAATTCCTTCCAACAAAATATTAGGAAAATATCCCAATAAATGGTCCAACAAGATGTATATGTACCCTGTTGCTGGAATTATTGCATTAAGAAACGGAGCAAACGAAATAACTCATGAATATTACTACGATGCAATCTTAGAAGTTCAATCAGAGAAGAAAGCAATTCTCAACTATCAACTATTTTGCATAACTTTTGATTTTCTGTCTAATAATAATATTAGAAAAATTAAAAGGAAGAAGGAACCATCCACAATTCCTTCCAAACAAAATATTAGGAAAATATCCCAATAATATGGTCCAACACAAGAGGTATATGTACCATGTTGCTAGAATTATTGCATTAAGAAACGGAGCAAACGAAATAACTCATGAATATTACTACGATGCAATCTTAGAAGTTCAATCAGAGAAGAAAGCAATTCTCAACTATCAACTATTTTGCATAACTTTTGATTTTCTGTCTAATAATAAATATTAAGAAAAATTAAAAGGAAAAAGGAACCATCCACAATTCCTTCCAAAAAAATATTAGGAAAATATCCCAATAATATGGTCCAACACAAGATGT
Organism: Microvelia longipes; assembly: GCA_018340805.1. NCBI lineage: Eukaryota > Metazoa > Arthropoda > Insecta > Hemiptera > Veliidae > Microvelia > Microvelia longipes. Next base: position 2,687 of record JACMZG010001371.1, on the reverse strand, counting down.
ATATGTACCTGTTGCTAGAATTATTGCATTAAGAAACGGAGCAAACGAAATAACTCATGAATATTACTACGATGCAATCTTAGAAGTTCAATCAGAGAAGAAAGCAATTCTCAACTATCAACTATTTTGCATAACTTTTGATTTTCTGTCTAATAATAAATATTAAGAAAAATTAAAAGGAAAAGGAACCATCCACAATTCCTTCCAAACAAATATTAGGAAAATATCCCAATAATATGGTCCAACACAAGAGGTATATGTACCATGTTGCTAGAATTATTGCATTAAGAAACTGAGCAAATGAAATAACTCATGAATATTACTACGATGCAATCTTAGAAGTTCAATCAGAGAAGAAAGCAATTCTCAACTATCAACTATTTTGCATAACTTTTGATTTACTGTCTAATAATAAATATTGAGAAAAATTAAAAGGAAAAAAGAACCATCCACAATTCCTTCCAAACAAAATATTAGGAAAATATCCCAATAATATGGTCCAACACAAGATGTATATGTACCCTGTTGCTGGAATTATTGCATTAAGAAACGGAGCAAACGAAATAACTCATGAATATTACTACGATGCAATCTTAGAAGTTCAATCAGAGAAGAAAGCAATTCTCAACTATCAACTATTTTGCATAACTTTTGATTTTCTGTCTAATAATAAATATTAAGAAAAATTAAAAGGAAGAAGGAACCATCCACAATTCCTTCCAAACAAAATATTAGGAAAATATCCCAATAATATGGTCCAACACAAGAGGTATATGTACCATGTTGCTAGAATTATTGCATTAAGAAACGGAGCAAACGAAATAACTCATGAATATTACTACGATGCAATCTTAGAAGTCAATCAGAGAAGAAAGCAATTCTCAACTATCAACTATTTTGCATAACTTTTGATTTACTGTCTAATAATAAATATTGAGAAAAATTAAAAGGAAAAGGAACCATCCACAATTCCTTCCAAACAAAAATATTAGGAAAATATCCCAATAATATGGTCCAACACAAGATGTATATGTACCTGTTGCTAGAATTATTGCATTAAGAAACGGAGCAAACGAAATAACTCATGAATATTACTACGATGCAATCTTAGAAGTTCAATCAGAGAAGAAAGCAATTCTCAACTATCAACTATTTGCATAACTTTTGATTTCTGTCTAATAATAAATATTAAGAAAAATTAAAAGGAAAAAGGAACCATCCACAATTCCTTCCAAACCAAAATATTAGGAAAATATCCCAATAATATGGTCCACACACAAGGTATATGTACCATGTTGCTAGAATTATTGCATTAAGAAACTGAGCAAATGAAATAACTCATGAATATTACTACGATGCAATCTTAGAAGTTCAATCAGAGAAGAAAGCAATTCTCAACTATCAACTATTTTGCATAACTTTTGATTTACTGTCTAATAATAAATATTGAGAAAAATTAAAAGGAAAAAGGAACCATCCACAATTCCTCCAACCAAAATATTAGGAAAATATCCCAATAATATGGTCCAACACAAGATGTATATGTACCCTGTTGCTGGAATTATTGCATTAAGAAACGGAGCAAACGAAATAACTCATGAATATTACTACGATGCAATCTTAGAAGTTCAATCAGAGAAGAAAGCAATTCTCAACTATCAACTATTTTGCATAACTTTTGATTTTCTGTCTAATAATAAATATTAAGAAAAATTAAAAGGAAGAAGGAACCATCCACAATTCCTTCCAAACAAAATATTAGGAAAATATCCCAATAATATGGTCCAACACAAGAGGTATATGTACCATGTTGCTAGAATTATTGCATTAAGAAACGGAGCAAATGAAATAACTCATGAATATTACTACGATGCAATCTTAGAAGTCAATCAGAGAAGAAAGCAATTCTCAACTATCAACTATTTTGCATAACTTTTGATTTACTGTCTAATAATAAATATTGAGAAAAATTAAAAGGAAAAAGGAACCATCCACAATTCCTTCCAAACAAAATATTAGGAAAATATCCCAATAATATGGTCCAACACAAGATGTATATGTACCATGTTGCTGGAATTATTGCATTAAGAAACGGAGCAAACGAAATAACTCATGAATATTACTACGATGCAATCTTAGAAGTTCAATCAGAGAAGAAAGCAATTCTCAACTATCAACTATTTTGCATAACTTTTGATTTTCTGTCTAATAATAAATATTAAGAAAAATTAAAAGGAAGAAGGAACCATCCACAATTCCTTCCAAACAAAATATTAGGAAAATATCCCAATAATATGGTCCAACACAAGAGGTATATGTACCATGTTGCTAGAATTATTGCATTAAGAAACGGAGCAAACGAAATAACTCATGAATATTACTACGATGCAATCTTAGAAGTTCAATCAGAGAAGAAAGCAATTCTCAACTATCAACTATTTTGCATAACTTTTGATTTACTGTCTAATAATAAATATTGAGAAAAATTAAAAGGAAAAGGAACCATCCACAATTCCTTCCAACAAAATTAGGAAAATATCCCAATAATATGGTCCAACACAAGATGTATATGTACCATGTTGCTAGAATTATTGCATTAAGAAACGAGCAAACGAAATAACTCATGAATATTACTACGATGCAATCTTAGAAGTTCAATCAGAGAAGAAAGCAATTCTCAACTATCA
>JACMZG010001370.1:0-10322 GCA_018340805.1 Microvelia longipes | reverse complement strand
ACTAATTTGGGTACACCCGATCGTTTGATCTCGGAATGTTAAGCAAGTTAAGGCCTCGTTAGTACTTGAATGCGTGAGCGTCTGGGAATACGAGGTGGTGTCGACTTTTTGCAATTTGAATCAAAATTGTGATTCAATTAGATTGATTTATTTGAATAATAGTAGCAAAATCAAACTGGAATCAATAAGGTAATGCAAGAAAAATGTACACACATTAGAAATACTAAAATATTTATTATGCAAATCTACTCAAAAGAAATGAACGAATTTTGAATTTTAGATGTCGACGCTCATACTAATTTGGGTACACCCGATCTCGTTTGATCTCGGAATGTTAAGCAAGTTAAGGCCTCGTTAGTACTTGAATGCGTGAGCGTCTGGGAATACGAGGTGGTGTCGACTTTTTGCAATTTGAATCAAAATTGTGATTCAATTAGATTGATTTATTTGAATAATAGTAGCAAAATCAAACTGGAATCAATAAGGTAATGCAAGAAAAATGTACACACATTATTGAGACGGCTTTAAAACTTTATATTTCTACAAATTTCCAATAAAATCATGGATTCAATTCCCATCAATTTAAGAATTTTCCAATAATATTGATTTATCGATCGGTCCGTTCATAGACTATCTCCACGCATGACATGTATCACCATTAATCCTCATTGAATTTCATGAACTTTGATATTAATTTCACTCGAAAATAAATTCTCAAATTTTTTCCAATAAAAAAAATGATTTTTTCACAAATATGCACATACATTTTTCAATAGATTCCAGCCATATTTTCTGAAATTTCTTTCGATAATTAACATGTCATTGTTACAGTTATAATTTGATGATATTTAAATAATAGAAATACTAAAAATATTTATTATGCAAATCTACTCAAAAGAATTGAACGAATTTTGAATTTTAGATGTCGACGCTCATACTAATTTGGGTACACCCGATCTCGTTTGATCTCGGAATGTTAAGCAAGTTAAGGCTCGTTAGTACTTGAATGCGTGAGCGTCTGGGAATACGAGGTGGTGTCGACTTTTTGCAATTTGAATCAAAATTGTGATTCAATTAGATTGATTTATTTGAATAATAGTAGCAAAATCAAACTGGAATCAATAAGGTAATGCAAGAAAAATGTACACACATTATTGAGACGGCTTTAAAACTTTATATTTCACAAATTTCCAATAAAATCATGGATTCAATTCCCATCAATTTAAGAATTTTCCAATAATATTGATTTATCGATCGGTCCGTTCATAGACTATCTCCACGCATGACATGTATCACCATTAGAATCCTCATTGAATTTCATGAACTTTGATATTAATTTCACTCGAAAATAAATTCTCAAATTTTTTCCAATAAAAAATTGATTTTTCAAAATATGCACATCATTTTTCAATAGATTCCAGCCATATTTTCTGAAATTTCTTTCGATAATTAACATGTCATGTTACAGTTATTAATTTGATGATATTTAAATAATAGAAATACTAAAAATATTTATTATGCAAATCTACTCAAAAGAATTGAACGAATTTTGAATTTTAGATGTCGACGCTCATACTAATTTGGGTACACCCGATCTCGTTTGATCTCGGAATGTTAAGCAAGTTAAGGCCTCGTTAGTACTTGAATGCGTGAGCGTCTGGGAATACGAGGTGGTGTCGACTTTTTGCAATTTGAATCAAAATTGTGATTCAATTAGATTGATTTATTTGAATAATAGTAGCAAAATCAAACTGGAATCAATAAGGTAATGCAAGAAAAATGTACACACATTATTGAGACGGCTTTAAAACTTTATATTTCTACAAATTTCCAATAAAATCATGGATTCAATTCCCATCAATTTAAGAATTTTCCATATTGATTTATCGATCGGTCCGTTCATAGACTATCTCCACGCATGACATGTATCACCATTAGAATCCTCATTGAATTTCATGAACTTTGATATTAATTTCACTCGAAAATAAATTCTCAAATTTTTTCCAATAAAAAATTGATTTTCACAAATATGCACATCATTTTTCAATAGATTCCAGCCATATTTTCTGAAATTTCTTTCGATAATTAACATGTCATTGTTACAGTTATTAATTTGATGATATTTAAATAATAGAAATACTAAAAATATTTATTATGCAAATCTACTCAAAAGAATTGAACGAATTTTGAATTTTAGATGTCGACGCTCATACTAATTTGGGTACACCCGATCTCGTTTGATCTCGGAATGTTAAGCAAGTTAAGGCCTCGTTAGTACTTGAATGCGTGAGCGTCTGGGAATACGAGGTGGTGTCGACTTTTTGCAATTTGAATCAAAATTGTGATTCAATTAGATTGATTTATTTGAATAATAGTAGGGAATCAATAAATAATGGGTCTGAACGAATTTTGAATTTTAGATGTCGACGCTCATACTAATTTGGGTACACCCGATCTCGTTTGATCTCGGAATGTTAAGCAAGTTAAGGCCTCGTTAGTACTTGAATGCGTGAGCGTCTGGGAATACGAGGTGGTGTCGACTTTTTGCAATTTGAATCAAAATTGTGATTCAATTAGATTGATTTATTTGAATAATAGTAGCAAATCAAACTGGAATCAATAAGGTAATGCAAGAAAAATGTACACACATTATTGAGACGGCTTTAAAACTTTATATTTCTACAAATTTCCAATAAAATCATGGATTCAATTCCCATCAATTTAAGAATTTTCCAATAATATTGATTTATCGATCGGTCCGTTCATAGACTATCTCCACGCATGACATGTATCACCATTAGAATCCTCATTGAATTTCATGAACTTTGATATTAATTTCACTCGAAAATAAATTCTCAAATTTTTTCCAATAAAAAATTGATTTTTTCACAAATATGCATCATTTTTCAATAGATTCCAGCCATATTTTCTGAAATTTCTTTCGATAATTAACATGTCATTGTTACAGTTATTAATTTGATATTTAAATAAAGAAATACTAAAAATATTTATTATGCAAATCTACTCAAAAGAAATGAACGAATTTTGAATTTTAGATGTCGACGCTCATACTAATTTGGGTACACCCGATCTCGTTTGATCTCGGAATGTTAAGCAAGTTAAGGCCTCGTTAGTACTTGAATGCGTGAGCGTCTGGGAATACGAGGTGGTGTCGACTTTTTGCAATTTGAATCAAAATTGTGATTCAATTAGATTGATTTATTTGAATAATAGTAGCAAAATCAAACTGGAATCAATAAGGTAATGCAAAAAAATGTACACACATTATTGAGACGGCTTTAAAACTTTATATTTCTACAAATTTCCAATAAAATCATGGATTCAATTCCCATCAATTTAAGAATTTTCCAATAATATTGATTTATCGATCGGTCCGTTCATAGACTATCTCCACGCATGACATGTATCACCATTAGAATCCTCATTGAATTTCATGAACTTTGATATTAATTTCACTCGAAAATAAATTCTCAAATTTTTTCCAATAAAAATTGATTTTTTCACAAATATGCACATCATTTTTCAATAGATTCCAGCCATATTTTCTGAAATTTCTTTCGATAATTAACATGTCATTGTTACAGTTATTAATTTGATGATATTTAAATAATAGAAATACTAAAAATATTTATTATGCAAATCTACTCTGAACGAATTTTGAATTTTAGATGTCGACGCTCATACTAATTGGGTACACCCGATCTCGTTTGATCTCGGAATGTTAAGCAAGTTAAGGCCTCGTTAGTACTTGAATGCGTGAGCGTCTGGGAATACGAGGTGGTGTCGACTTTTTGCAATTTGAATCAAAATTGTGATTCAATTAGATTGATTTATTTGAATAATAGTAGCAAAATCAAACTGGAATCATGCAAGAAAAATGGAAATACTAAAAATATTTATTATGCAAATCTACTCAAAAGAAATGAACGAATTTTGAATTTTAGATGTCGACGCTCATACTAATTTGGGTACACCCGATCTCGTTTGATCTCGGAATGTTAAGCAAGTTAAGGCCTCGTTAGTACTTGAATGCGTGAGCGTCTGGGAATACGAGGTGGTGTCGACTTTTTGCAATTTGAATCAAAATTGTGATTCAATTAGATTGATTTATTTGAATAATAGTAGCAAAATCAAACTGGAATCAATAAGGTAATGCAAGAAAAATGTACACACATTATTGAGACGGCTTTAAAACTTTATATTTCTACAAATTTCCAATAAAATCATGGATTCAATTCCCATCAATTTAAGAATTTTCCAATAATATTGATTTATCGATCGGTCCGTTCATAGACTATCTCCACGCATGACATGTATCACCATTAGAATCCTCATTGAATTTCATGAACTTTGATATTAATTTCACTCGAAAATAAATTCTCAAATTTTTTCCAATAAAAAATGATTTTTTCACAAATATGCACATACATTTTTCAATAGATTCCAGCCATATTTTCTGAAATTTCTTTCGATAATTAACATGTCATTGTTACAGTTATTAATTTGATGATATTTAAATAATAGAAATACTAAAAATATTTATTATGCAAATCTACTCAAAAGAATTGAACGAATTTTGAATTTTAGATGTCGACGCTCATACTAATTTGGGTACACCCGATCTCGTTTGATCTCGGAATGTTAAGCAAGTTAAGGCCTCGTTAGTACTTGAATGCGTGAGCGTCTGGGAATACGAGGTGGTGTCGACTTTTTGCAATTTGAATCAAAATTGTGATTCAATTAGATTGATTTATTTGAATAATAGTAGCAAAAATAATGTACACACATTATTGAGACGGCTTTAAAACTTTATATTTTTATTCAAATCTACTCAAAAGAATTGAACGAATTTGAATTTTAGATGTCGACGCTCATACTAATTTGGGTACACCCGATCTCGTTTGATCTCGGAATGTTAAGCAAGTTAAGGCCTCGTTAGTACTTGAATGCGTGAGCGTCTGGGAATACGAGGTGTGTCGACTTTTTGCAATTTGAATCAAAATTGTGATTCAATTAGATTGATTTATTTGAATAATAGTAGCAAAATCAAACTGGAATCAATAAGGTAATGCAAGAAAAATGTACACACATTATTGAGACGGCTTTAAAAACTTTATATTTATTATGCAAATCTACTCAAAAGAATTGAACGAATTTTGAATTTTAGATGTCGACGCTCATACTAATTTGGGTACACCCGATCTCGTTTGATCTCGGAATGTTAAGCAATTAAGGCCTCGTTAGTACTTGAATGCGTGAGCGTCTGGGAATACGAGTGGTGTCGACTTTTTGCAATTTGAATCAAAATTGTGATTCAATTAGATTGATTTATTTGAATAATAGTAGCAAAATCAAACTGGAATCAATGCAAGAAAAATGTACACACATTATTTTAAAATATTTATTATGCAAATCTACTCAAAAGAATTGAACGAATTTTGAATTTTAGATGTCGACGCTCATACTAATTTGGGTACACCCGATCTCGTTTGATCTCGGAATGTTAAGCAAGTTAAGGCCTCGTTAGTACTTGAATGCGTGAGCGTCTGGGAATACGAGGTGGTGTCGACTTTTTGCAATTTGAATCAAAATTGTGATTCAATTAGATTGATTTATTTGAATAATAGTAGCAAAATCAAACTGGAATCAATAAGGTAATGCAAGAAAAATGTACACACATTATTGAGACGGCTTTAAAACTTTATATTTATTTCCAATAAAATCATGGATTCAATTCCCATCAATTTAAGAATTTTCCAATAATATTGATTTATCGATCGGTCCGTTCATAGACTATCTCCACGCATGACATGTATCACCATTAGAATCCTCATTGAATTTCATGAACTTTGATATTAATTTCACTCGAAAATAAATTCTCAAATTTTTTCCAATAAAAAATTGATTTTTTCACAAAAATGCACACATTTTTCAATAGATTCCAGCCATATTTTCTGAAATTTCTTTCGATAATTAACATGTCATTGTTACAGTTATTAATTTGATGATATTTAAATAATAGAAATACTAAAATATTTATTATGCAAATCTACTCAAAAGAATTGAACGAATTTTGAATTTTAGATGTCGACGCTCATACTAATTTGGGTACACCCGATCTCGTTTGATCTCGGAATGTTAAGCAAGTTAAGGCCTCGTTAGTACTTGAATGCGTGAGCGTCTGGGAATACGAGGTGGTGTCGACTTTTTGCAATTTGAATCAAAATTGTGATTCAATTAGATTGATTTATTTGAATAATAGTAGCAAAATCAAACTGGAATCAATAAGGTAATGCAAGAAAAATGTACACATTATTGAGACGGCTTTAAAACTTTATATTTATTATTCAAATCTACTCAAAAGAATTGAACGAATTTTGAATTTTAGATGTCGACGCTCATACTAATTTGGGTACACCCGATCTCGTTTGATCTCGGAATGTTAAGCAAGTTAAGGCCTCGTTAGTACTTGAATGCGTGAGCGTCTGGGAATACGAGGTGGTGTCGACTTTTTGCAATTTGAATCAAAATTGTGATTCAATTAGTTTTGGAATAAAAGCGGGGGGGTTGCATTTTTTTAAAACTTTATTATGCAAATCTACTCAAAAGAATTGAACGAATTTTGAATTTTAGATGTCGACGCTCATACTAATTTGGGTACACCCGATCTCGTTTGATCTCGGAATGTTAAGCAAGTTAAGGCCTCGTTAGTACTTGAATGCGTGAGCGTCTGGGAATACGAGGTGGTGTCGACTTTTTGCAATTTGAATCAAAATTGTGATTCAATTAGATTGATTTATTTGAATAATAGTAGCAAAATCAAACTGGAATCAATAAGGTAATGCAAGAAAAATGTACACACATTATTGAGACGGCTTTAAAACTTTATATTTATTATTCAAATCTACTCAAAAGAATTGAACGAATTTTGAATTTTAGATGTCGACGCTCATACTAATTTGGGTACACCCGATCTCGTTTGATCTCGGAATGTTAAGCAAGTTAAGGCCTCGTTAGTACTTGAATGCGTGAGCGTCTGGGAATACGAGGTGGTGTCGACTTTTTGCAATTTGAATCAAAATTGTGATTCAATTAGATTGATTTATTTGAATAATAGTAGCAAAATCAAACTGGAATCAATAAGGTAATGCAAGAAAAATGTACACACATATTGAGATTTAAAACTTTATATTTATTATGCAAATCTACTCAAAAAATTGAACGAATTTTGAATTTTAGATGTCGACGCTCATACTAATTTGGGTACACCCGATCTCGTTTGATCTCGGAATGTTAAGCAAGTTAAGGCCTCGTTAGTACTTGAATGCGTGAGCGTCTGGGAATACGAGGTGGTGTCGACTTTTTGCAATTTGAATCAAAATTGTGATTCAATTAGATTGATTTATTTGAATAATAGTAGCAAAATCAAACTGGAATCAATAAGGTAATGCAAGAAAAATGTACACACATTATTGAGACGGCTTTAAAACTTTATATTTTTACAAATTTCCAATAAAATCATGGATTCAATTCCCATCAATTTAAGAATTTTCCAATAATATTGATTTATCGATCGGTCCGTTCATAGACTATCTCCACGCATGACATGTAACCATTAGAATCCTCATTGAATTTCATGAACTTTGATATTAATTTCACTCGAAAATAAATTCTCAAATTTTTTCCAATAAAAAATTGATTTTTTCACAAAAATGCACATTCATTTCAATAGATTCCAGCCATATTTTCTGAAATTTCTTTCGATAATTAACATGTCATTGTTACAGTTATTAATTTGATGATATTTAAATAATAGAAATACTAAAAATATTTATTATGCAAATCTACTCAAAAGAATTGAACGAATTTTGAATTTTAGATGTCGACGCTCATACTAATTTGGGTACACCCGATCTCGTTTGATCTCGGAATGTTAAGCAAGTTAAGGCCTCGTTAGTACTTGAATGCGTGAGCGTCTGGGAATACGAGGTGGTGTCGGCCTCGTTAGTACTTGAATGCGTGAGCGTCTGGGAATACGAGGTGGTGTCGACTTTTTGCAATTTGAATCAAAATTGTGATTCAATTAGATTGATTTATTTGAATAATAGTAGCAAAATCAAACTGGAATCAATAAGGTAATGCAAAAAAATGTACACACATTATTGAGACGGCTTTAAAACTTTATATTTATTATGCAAATCTACTCAAAAGAATTGAACGAATTTTGAATTTTAGATGTCGACGCTCATACTAATTTGGGTACACCCGATCTCGTTTGATCTCGGAATGTTAAGCAAGTTAAGGCCTCGTTAGTACTTGAATGCGTGAGCGTCTGGGAATACGAGGTGGTGTCGACTTTTTGCAATTTGAATCAAAATTGTGATTCAATTAGATTGATTTATTTGAATAATAGTAGCAAAATCAAACTGGAATCAATAAGGTAATGCAAGAAAAATGTACACACATTATTGAGACGGCTTTAAAACTTATATTTATTATGCAAATCTACTCAAAAGAATTGAACGAATTTTGAATTTTAGATGTCGACGCTCATACTAATTTGGGTACACCCGATCTCGTTTGATCTCGGAATGTTAAGCAAGTTAAGGCCTCGTTAGTACTTGAATGCGTGAGCGTCTGGGAATACGAGGTGGTGTCGACTTTTTGCAATTTGAATCAAAATTGTGATTCAATTAGATTGATTTATTTGAATAATAGTAGCAAAATCAAACTGGAATCAATAAGGTAATGCAAGAAAAATGTACACACATTATTGAGACGGCTTTAAAACTTTATATTTTATTATGCAAATCTACTCAAAAGAATTGAACGAATTTTGAATTTTAGATGTCGACGCTCATACTAATTGGGTACACCCGATCTCGTTTGATCTCGGAATGTTAAGCAAGTTAAGGCCTCGTTAGTACTTGAATGCGTGAGCGTCTGGGAATACGAGGTGGTGTCGACTTTTGCAATTTGAATCAAAATTGTGATTCAATTAGATTGATTTATTTGAATAATAGTAGCAAAATCAAACTGGAATCAATAAGGTAATGCAAGAAAATGTACACACATTATTGAGATTAAAACTTTATATTTATTATGCAAATCTACTCAAAAGAATTGAACGAATTTTGAATTTTAGATGTCGACGCTCATACTAATTTGGGTACACCCGATCTCGTTTGATCTCGGAATGTTAAGCAAGTTAAGGCCTCGTTAGTACTTGAATGCGTGAGCGTCTGGGAATACGAGGTGGTGTCGACTTTTTGCAATTTGAATCAAAATTGTGATTCAATTAGATTGATTTATTTGAATAATAGTAGCAAAATCAAACTGGAATCAATAAGGTAATGCAAGAAAAATGTACACACATTATTGAGACGGCTTTAAAACTTTATATTTATTATTCAAATCTACTCAAAAGAATTGAACGAATTTTGAATTTTAGATGTCGACGCTCATACTAATTTGGGTACACCCGATCTCGTTTGATCTCGGAATGTTAAGCAAGTTAAGGCCTCGTTAGTACTTGAATGCGTGAGCGTCTGGAATACGAGGTGGTGTCGACTTTTTGCAATTTGAATCAAAATTGTGATTCAATTAGATTGATTTATTTGAATAATAGTAGCAAAATCAAACTGGAATCAATAAGGTAATGCAAGAAAAATGTACACACATTATTGAGACGGCTTTAAAACTTTATATTTATATCAAATCTACTCAAAAGAATTGAACGAATTTTGAATTTTAGATGTCGACGCTCATACTAATTTGGGTACACCCGATCTCGTTTGATCTCGGAATGTTAAGCAAGTTAAGGCCTCGTTAGTACTTGAATGCGTGAGCGTCTGGGAATACGAGGTGGTGTCGACTTTTTGCAATTTGAATCAAAATTGTGATTCAATTAGATTGATTTATTTGAATAATAGTAGCAAAATCAAACTGGAATCAATAAGGTAATGCAAGAAAAATGTACACACATTATTGAGACGGCTTTAAAACTTTATATTTATTATGCAAATCTACTCAAAAGAATTGAACGAATTTTGAATTTTAGATGTCGACGCTCATACTAATTTGGGTACACCCGATCTCGTTTGATCTCGGAATGTTAAGCAAGTTAAGGCCTCGTTAGTACTTGAATGCGTGAGCGTCTGGGAATACGAGGTGGTGTCGACTTTTTGCAATTTGAATCAAAATTGTGATTCAATTAGATTGATTTATTTGAATAATAGTAGCAAAATCAAACTGGAATCAATAAGGTAATGCAAGAAAAATGTACACACATTATTGAGACG
>JACMZG010000136.1:17500-22500 GCA_018340805.1 Microvelia longipes | reverse complement strand
CGGGACAAGTAGGTAACCTACATATACACTGCAGACTTACTAGATTTGCCCATCGACCATCAGTTATACTAAACATTCAAAGCAATCTCTTATGAGCTCACAATCAAACAATCAGCATTACCAACAGCCAATATCAGCAAATCGAAATCACCAATACACCAAATTTAACCGTGCAATGAGCTATAAAACCGATTCCGAAGAATTGGTCACCTTCACCATTACGACAGAAAAAAACGCACTATCGGTCGCAGTTTTGATACATGGAAAGTGCATTGATCGTCCATTATGAGCTTAAATTAGCAATTCCTAGTGAGATTTTGCTAAAATAAGATTGACAGCAATCAACTGAATCCCATATACAGTTTCGGCTCTACTCGTTTACCTCTAAGCGATTTCACGTACTATTTAACTCTCTCTTCAAAGTTCTTTTCAACTTTCCCTCACGGTACTTGTTTACTATCGGACTCGCACAAGTATTTAGCCTTAGATGGAGTTTACCACCCAATTTGGACTGCATTCTCAAACAATCCGACTCATAGGAAACATCAATAAAAGCCTCGTACACTCCAACCGGTCTAACACCGTCTATGGACAACATCACAATCAAGTGAATTTGGAGTATACTCAACAATTTAAAAACGCAACCTTTACACCACAACTCCTAATATCAAAGATACAGGATTCAGTGCTGGGCTAATTCCCGGTCGTTCGCCACTACTGGGGAAATCCTTGTTAGTTTCTTTTCCTCCGCTTAATGATATGCTTAAGTTCAGCGGGTAATCTCATCTGATCTGAGGTCGGATTTAAAAGTTAATTGAACAAATAAATAATAAATTCGAAATTCCTTGACAATTTAATTGATTATTTACTAAAATCTCACAGGTGACAGCAACATATGCACCAGAACGCAACTCATTAAGCTGCGGCACTGGAGAAAATTAAAATTATGTATGCATCAAATGATATCAATAATTTCAATAATCCAGAATTTCCGTCAAACTTGTTCAATTATATTTAAAACACTATTCAATACGTCAATTAATACTGAAACGCACATATTGATAATGCAAAAAAATTGTCATTGTCATTAATAGCATCATTATTACTATTATTATCAATCCAAAAATATTTAAAAGATCAAACAAATAAATCAACAACCCATTCAAACATTGTTTATTTGCCTTTTCTTCTTTCTATACAATGGTCAATAAATTATGAAAACAATAGTAACAATAACAAATAAATCTATTAACTTCAACAACAGCATTAACGTTAATTTCATATGTATAAACTGTATATTAATAGCATTTCAAAATCGAAACTCTATGTTTCCATAGAGGTGTATTGTTTAACAAATACACTATCACCTTAAAGAGGCACTTTCGATTGAAATAAAAACCAAAAGTGAACCCCTCAAAACATTACTATTGAACGTAATGATAATGCTATGCCGACCCTCAGACAGATGTGGCTATAGGTTGACCCATAGCCGCCATTTGCGTTCAAAATGTCAATGATCAGAGCGTTGTGCAGTTCACATTAATTCACATGTTTTGCTACGTTCTTCATCGACGTGCGAGCCGAGTGATCCATCGCTTAAAGTGGTTAATAATATACAGATGCTTTTTACAGCGATCCATACTAATTTTCAATCAACCCAACTTCTTTTACAAAGTCGAGGATTGCCATTATCATTTGATCACCAAACGATACTGTAAAGTTAAATAGAAATAGAAACACACGGGGCAGCTTTTCATATAATATCGTGTTAATCAACATACAAATTCTTTAGCCAATTGCAGTTTTGCCAAAATAAATGATTAATAAAATAACTGAATTCGGTATTTATCTACAAAGCATTAGACCAGTTATTATTAATCACTGCAACTTGAATTCGTATATTGACCAAATAAATAACACTAAATTTTAAAGATATTATATTACTAAACTAATTAAACCTTGCACAATATCCTGATAATGCTTTGATATTGTTTTTATCAGTGCCAACAACTTGTGTTTTGTAATTTCCTTTTTACGAGAGACTACGGACATAAGTCTGTCATATAAACAACACCCAATAAAAATGTTTATATGAGTACTCGGTATTTCGAAAAATACATAGGCACCCCGTGAATGTGTTGGTTTAATGCTGATTAATTTACTACTAGCACTTGAAACCATATTTACTACTATAAAACGAGTCGATTTATTGTTTAGCGAGCCGAATACTTCGCAATAAACAATCCAAGTAGCATAATATGTAATTAGTAAATTAAAATCAGCACTTTTTTATATTTAATAATTCATTATAAAATGAATTATTAGAGCCAAAATCGTTTTTTTAATTTAATTTATAGCATGTCAGCTGTAAATTCTAATCGTTCTTTAATTTCAATGAACTAATAATGATCCTTCCGCAGGTTCACCTACGGAAACCTTGTTACGACTTTTACTTCCTCTAAATGATCAAGTTTGATTGTCTTTTCCCAACATAGAAATGTTGCCATTTCTTAAATCGGAATCCAACGATCTCACTAAACCATTCAATCGGTAGTAGCGACGGGCGGTGTGTACAAAGGGCAGGGACGTAATCAGCGCAAGCTAGTGACTTGCACTTACTAGGAATTCCTCGTTCAAGTGGAATAATTTCAATCCACTATTCCTGACACGACAGTGATTAAGCAGGTTACCCAGCCATTTCTAGCTAGGAATTAAACTCGCTGTTACTGCCATTGTAGCGCGCGTGCGCCCCGGACATCTAAGGGCATCACAGACCTGTTATTGCTCTTTTTCATTTAGCTAAACGCTATTTATTCTCTAAGAAGTCAGCATTTGCTATTTTAAAACAAATGTACTATTTAGCAGGTTAGAGTCTCGTTCGTTAACGGAATTAACCAGACAAATCGCTCCACCAACTAAGAACGGCCATGCACCACCACCCACCGAATCAAGAAAGAGCTATCAATCTGTCAATCCTCACAGTGTCCGGACCGGGTGAGATTTCCCGTGTTGAGTCAAATTAAGCCGCAGGCTCCACTCCTGGTGGTGCCCTTCCGTCAATTCCTTTAAGTTTCAGCTTTGCAACCATACTTCCCCGGAACCCAAGACTTAGGTTTCCCGGTGACTTCTCGCAAGGAGATTTAAATTACCTTCGCGAACTGTCAGTTGGCATAGTTTATGGTCAGAACTAGGACGGTATCTGATCGTCTTCGATCCTCTGACTTTCGTTCTTGATTAATGAAAACATTCTTGGCAAATGCTTTCGCAGTAGACTGTCTGCTGATGATCTAAGAATTTCACCTCTAGCACCAGCATACATATGCCCCCGGCAGTCTCTTTTAATCATTACTTCAGTTTCGAAAACCAACAAAATAAAACCGAAGTCTTATTTTATTATTCCATGCAACAATATGCAAGCATCAGCCTGCTTTAAGCACTCTAATTTTTTCAAAGTAAACTTGTCGGTCATCCTCAACACCCATTAAAGAGCATCAAAGATATACACGACGTCGAAGGACAAGATAGCTTTCAATCAAGATTTCAAACCATCTTTTTCCTCAATTTCAACTACGAGCTTTTTAACTGCAACAACTTTAATATACGCTATTGGAGCTGGAATTACCGCGGCTGCTGGCACCAGACTTGCCCTCCAATTGATACTTGATAAAGTATTTAAAATGTTTCTCATTGCAATTATGAAACCACTAGGGCCCATATTGTTATTTTTGTCACTACCTCACCGAACCGGTATTGGGTAATTTACGCGCCTGCTGCCTTCCGTGGATGTGGTAGCCGTTTCTCAGGCTCCCTCTCCGGAATCGAACACTGATTCCCCGTTACCCGTTACAACCATGGTAAGCTTTGATCTTACCATCGAAAGTTGATAGGTCAGCCACTTCAAGAGATATGTCGTCAACACAAAGGTCGTACGATCAGTAAAATTATCCAGAGTCATCAAAAAACCGGTTTTCACCAGGTTGATTTTGATCTAATAAATCCGCCGCTTCGTGAGTCACGGCATTCTGTTAGATATTAGCTCTAGAATTACCACAGTTATCCATGGCAAAATGATAGAATCTCTCAAATCATAGCTGTTTATAATGAGCCATCCGCGGTTTAAGTGTACGAGACTTTGTACTAAGACATGCATGGCTTAATCTTTGAGATAAGCATATGACTACTGGCAGGATCAACCAGATATTTATTTTACGTACTCTACTTAACATGGTTTCAATTAAGTAGTCACTAAAGATATTGAAAATCAATAAACACAAGTATCATTAACTTTATCAATCGATCAAGCATTAACCACATGATAATCCAAAAACAGCAATTTCATTTAAAAAACCACTATTTTGTGAAATAAATTTAATTATCACCCTTTCAACGATTTTTATTTTTTGCAATAAATGATTTAAATACAATGTATAATCAAGTCTCATTTTTATTAACTGATTGAAAAGAAAAATGTTTTACCATTTTTCTCAGTCACATTATATTAAATCCAAAATATAAATATCGTTTACTCAATGCATCATCGATGCATAAAAGCTTGATCATTTCAGTTTACTCTACTTAGCATTTACGTTTTCATCAATAATGATACGTACGATTTTTATTCAATCGCTTAGCTATCGTTTAACCGATAACTAAAATAGGCCATTCGTTATATATTTAAATATATGATATTCATTGAATTGCTTTTATTGTTAGCGTTTTGATTCAACAAATTCAACTAACAAGCAATAAACAATCGCAAAGCAAGCTTCACAACTGTATCTGACTAGAAAAAGGCCTGGACAATAGAAATTTAAATTACTAACGCTTCAAAGCGAAAGCTATATTTACCCTTGTTCATGTGGTACGTAGTAGACGATAACTCCACGCATTTGGAAACCGTTACCGAAACAACATTCGCCACTACAACATTTTTTCATTTACCCATAATTCATAACGAATATATGAGTTTAATTTCATTGATAATCAAAAATCAACAGTAT
>JACMZG010000136.1:0-12500 GCA_018340805.1 Microvelia longipes | reverse complement strand
CTAGATTTGCCCATCGACCATCAGTTATACAAACATTCAAAAGCAATCTCTTATGAGCTCACAATCAAACAATCAGCATTACCAACAGCCAATTCAGCAATCGAAATCACCAATAACCAAATTTAACCGTGCAATGAGCTATAAAACCGATTCCGAAATGGTCACCTTCACCATTACGACAGAAAAACGGCACTATTGGTCGCAGTTTTGATACATGGAAAGTGCATTGATCGTCCATTATGAGCTTAAATTAGCAATTCCTAGTGAGATTTTGCTAAAATAAGATTGACAGACAATCAAACTGAATCCCATATATCAGTTTCGGCTCTACTCGTTTACCTCTAAGCGATTTCACGTACTATTTAACTCTCTCTTCAAAGTTCTTTTCAACTTTCCCTCACGGTACTTGTTTACTATCGGACTCGCACAAGTATTTAGCCTTAGATGGAGTTTA
This sequence comes from Microvelia longipes, assembly GCA_018340805.1. Lineage (NCBI taxonomy): Eukaryota > Metazoa > Arthropoda > Insecta > Hemiptera > Veliidae > Microvelia > Microvelia longipes. Next base: position 12,046 of record JACMZG010000136.1, on the reverse strand, counting down.
CCACCCAATTTGGACTGCATTCTCAAACAATCCGACTCATAGGAAACATCAATAAAAGCCTCGTACACTCCAACCGGTCTAACACCGTCTATGGACAACATCACAATCAAGTGAATTTGGAGTATACTCAACAATTAAAAACGCAACCTTTACACCACAACTCCTATATCAAAGATACAGGATTCAGTGCTGGGCTAATTCCCGGTCGTTCGCCACTACTGGGGAAATCCTTGTTAGTTTCTTTTCCTCCGCTTAATGATATGCTTAAGTTCAGCGGGTAATCTCATCTGATCTGAGGTCGGATTTAAAAGTTAATTGAACAAATAAATAATAAATTCGAAATTCCTTGACAATTTAATTGATTATTTACTAAAATCTCACAGGTGACAGCACACATATGCACCAGAACGCAACTCATTAAGCTGCGGCACTGGAGAAAATTAAAATTATGTATGCATCAAATGATATCAATAATTTCAATAATCCAGAATTTCCGTCAAACTTGTTCAATTATATTTAAAACACTAATTCAATACGTCAATTAATACTGAAACGCACATATTGATAATGCAAAATTAAATTGTCATTGTCATTAATAGCATCATTATTACTATTATTATCAATCCAAAATATATTTAAAAGATCAAACAAATAAATCAACAACCCATTCAAACATTGTTTATTTGCCTTTTCTTCTTTCTATACAATGGTCAATAAATTATGAAAACAATAGTAACAATAACAAATAAATCTATTAACTTCAACAACAGCATTAACTTTATGTTAATTTCATATGTATAAACTGTATATTAATAGCATTTCAAAAATCGAAACTCTATGTTTCCATAGAGGTGTACTTGTTTAACAAATACACTATCACCTTAAAGAGGCACTTTCGATTGAAATAAAAACCAAAAAGTGAACCCTCAAAACATTACTATTGAACGTAATGATAAATGCTATGCCGACCCTCAGACAGATGTGGCTATAGGTTGACCCATAGCCGCCATTTGCGTTCAAAATGTCAATGATCAGAGCGTTGTGCAGTTCACATTAATTCACATGTTTTGCTACGTTCTTCATCGACGTGCGAGCCGAGTGATCCATCGCTTAAAGTGGTTAATAATATACAGATGCTTTTTACAGCGATCCATATTCTAATTTTCAATCAACCCAACTTCTTTTACAAAGTCGAGGATTGCCATTATCATTTGATCACCAAACGATACTGTAAAGTTAAATAGAAATAGAAAACACGGGGCAGCTTTCATATAATATCGTGTTAATCAACATACAAATTCTTTAGCCAATTGCAGTTTTGCCAAAATAAATGATTAATAAAAACTGAATTCGGATATTTATCTACAAAGCATTAGACCAGTTATTATTAATCACTGCAACTTGAATTCGTATATTGACCAAATAAATAACACTAAATTTTTAAAGATATTATATTACTAAACTAATTAAACCTTGCACAATATCCTGATAATGCTTTGATATTGTTTTTATCAGTGCCAACAACTTGTGTTTTGTAATTTCCTTTTTACGAGAGACTACGGACATAAGTCTGTCATATAAACAACACCCAATAAAAATGTTTATATGAGTACTCGGTATTTCGAAAAATACCATAGGCACCCCGTGAATGTGTTGGTTTAATGCTGATTAATTTACTACTAGCACTTGAAACCATATTTACTACTATAAAACGAGTCGATTTATTGTTTAGCGAGCCGAATACTTCGCAATAAAACAATCCAAGTAGCATAATATGTAATTAGTAAATTAAAATCAGCACTTTTTATATTTAATAATTCATTATAAAAAATTATTAGAGCCAAAATCGTTTTTTTAATTTAATTTATAGCATGTCAGCTGTAAATTCTAATCGTTCTTTTAATTTCAATGAACTAATAATGATCCTTCCGCAGGTTCACCTACGGAAACCTTGTTACGACTTTTACTTCCTCTAAATGATCAAGTTTGATTGTCTTTTCCCAACTATAGAAATGTTGCCATTTCTTAAATCGGAATCCAACGATCTCACTAAACCATTCAATCGGTAGTAGCGACGGGCGGTGTGTACAAAGGGCAGGGACGTAATCAGCGCAAGCTAGTGACTTGCACTTACTAGGAATTCCTCGTTCAAGTGGAATAATTTCAATCCACTATTCCTGACACGACAGTGATTAAGCAGGTTACCCAGCCATTTCTAGCTAGGAATTAAACTCGCTGTTACTGCCATTGTAGCGCGCGTGCGGCCCCGGACATCTAAGGGCATCACAGACCTGTTATTGCTCTTTTTCATTTAGCTAAACGCTATTTATTCCTCTAAGAAGTCAGCATTTGCTATTTTAAAACAAATGTACTATTTAGCAGGTTAGAGTCTCGTTCGTTAACGGAATTAACCAGACAAATCGCTCCACCAACTAAGAACGGCCATGCACCACCACCCACCGAATCAAGAAAGAGCTATCAATCTGTCAATCCTCACAGTGTCCGGACCGGGTGAGATTTCCCGTGTTGAGTCAAATTAAGCCGCAGGCTCCACTCCTGGTGGTGCCCTTCCGTCAATTCCTTTAAGTTTCAGCTTTGCAACCATACTTCCCCCGGAACCCATAGACTTAGGTTTCCCGTGACTTCTCGCAAGGAGATTTAAATTACCTTCGCGAACTGTCAGTTGGCATAGTTTTGGTCAGAACTAGGACGGTATCTGATCGTCTTCGATCCTCTGACTTTCGTTCTTGATTAATGAAAACATTCTTGGCAAATGCTTTCGCAGTAGACTGTCTGCTGATGATCTAAGAATTTCACCTCTAGCACCAGCATACATATGCCCCCGGCAGTCTCTTTAATCATTACTTCAGTTTCGAAAACCAACAAAATAAAACCGAAGTCTTTTATTATTCCATGCAACAATATGCAAGCATCAGCCTGCTTTAAGCACTCTAATTTTTTCAAAGTAAACTTGTCGGTCATCCTCAACACCCATTAAAGAGCATCAAAGATATACACGACGTCGAAGGACAAGATAGCTTTCAATCAAAGATTTCAAACCATCTTTTTCCTCAATTTCAACTACGAGCTTTTTAACTGCAACAACTTTAATATACGCTATTGGAGCTGGAATTACCGCGGCTGCTGGCACCAGACTTGCCCTCCAATTGATACTTGATAAAGTATTTAAAATGTTCTCATTGCAATTATGAAACCACTAGGGCCCATATTGTTATTTTTGTCACTACCTCACCGAACCGGTATTGGGTAATTTACGCGCCTGCTGCCTTCCGTGGATGTGGTAGCCGTTTCTCAGGCTCCCTCTCCGGAATCGAACACTGATTCCCCGTTACCCGTTACAACCATGGTAAGCTTTGATCTTACCATCGAAAGTTGATAGGTCAGCCACTTCAAGAGATATGTCGTCAACACAAAGGTCGTACGATCAGTAAAATTATCCAGAGTCATCAAAAAACCGGTTTTCACCAGGTTGATTTTGATCTAATAAATCCGCCGCTTCGTGAGTCACGGCATTCTGTTAGATATTAGCTCTAGAATTACCACAGTTATCCCATGGCAAAATGATAGAATCTCTCAAATCATAGCTGTTATAATGAGCCATCCGCGGTTTAAGTGTACGAGACTTTGTACTAAGACATGCATGGCTTAATCTTTGAGATAAGCATATGACTACTGGCAGGATCAACCAGATATTTATTTTACGTACTCTACTTAACATGGTTTCAATTAAGTAGTCACTAAAGATATTGAAAATCAATAAACACAAGTATCATTAACTTTATCAATCGATCAAGCATTAACCACATGATAATCCAAAAACAGCAATTTCATTTAAAAAACCACTATTTTGTGAAATAAATTTAATTATCACCCTTTCAACGATTTTTATTTTTTGCAATAAATGATTTAAATACAATGTATAATCAAGTCTCATTTTTATTAACTGATTTGAAAAGAAAAATGTTTTACATTTTTCTCAGTCACATTATATTAAATCCAAAATATAAATATCGTTTACTCAATGCATCATCGATGCATAAAAGCTTGATCATTTCAGTTTACTCTACTTAGCATTTACGTTTTCATCAATAATGATACGTACGATTTTTATTCAATCGCTTAGCTATCGTTTAACCGATAACTAAAATAGGCCATTCGTTATATATTTAAATATATGATATTCATTGAATTGCTTTTATTGTTAGCGTTTTGATTCAACAAATTCAACTAACAAGCAATAAACAATCGCAAAGCAAGCTTCACAACTGTATCTGACTAGAAAAAGGCCTGGACAATAGAAATTTAAATTACTAACGCTTCAAAGCGAAAGCTATATTTACCCTTGTTCATGTGGTACGTAGTAGACAATAACTCCACGCATTTGGAAACCGTTACCGAAACAACATTCGCCACTACAACATTTTTTCATTTACCCATAATTCATAACGAATATATGAGTTTAATTTCATTGATAATCAAAAATCAACAGTATATATAATACTATGTCAACTTTACATAGACTACCAATATATAGCATTAGTTATCTAACATGGGTAGTATTTAATAAATTGGGAAATAACAGAGAAATAATTAAGAAAAGATTTTTTTAAAATAAAAATTCTCGATTATTTTCTAAGTCGAAAATGTATAAAAACTGTAATATTTGATTTTATGACATGAAATATTTGCATTTTTCTTTGAAATTTTGTGTAAAAAATTATTTTATTTTTTTAAGTTTCAAATGAAATATTACTTATTAACAAACTACTTATTATTATAAGTAATATAAAATTAATAAACATTTATTACATTTTATTGAATAAAATCGATTGTTAAATGTAAATCGATATTATTATTATATTATTATTATTATTTATTATTATTATATTATTATTATTATTATTATTATATTATATATTATTATTATTATTATTATTATTATTATATTATATTATTATATTATTATATTATTATTATTATATTATTATTATTATTATATTATTATTATTATTATTATTATTATTATTATTATTATTATTATTATTATTATTATTATTATTATTATTTATTATTATATTATTATTATTATTATTATTATTATTATTATTATTTATTATTATTATTATTATTATTATTATTATTATTATTATTATTATTATTATATTATTATTATTATTTATTATATATATTATTATTATTATTATTTATTTATTATTATTATTATTTATTATTATTATTTATTATATTATTATTATTATTATTATTATTATTATTATATTATTATTATTATTATTATTTATTATATTATTATTATTATTATTATTATTATTATTATTATTATTATTATTATTATTATATTATTATATTATTATTTATTATTATTAATTAATTATTATTATTATTATTATTGTTATTATTATTATAATCAGTCAAGCGGGAGTAACTATTACTCTTTACATTTACATGATAGTTATTATTTCTGAAAATTGAAAATTAAATTAAAAAATGCGCTGGTTAAAAGCACAATTAAATACAATGTTTTATTTATACCTTCCTGGTTACGGCTAGAGAAACTATGTGTATGATCTTTTAAAATTTATAAATATTCTTTTTATTTTATGCAATGTTCTCTTTCTTGATTTCACTTTCATGCGGATGATCTTTACAGAATTTTTATTCTAAAATTTATATTCGCGGTCCTTTCACTGTAGTTTCTTTTTTTATTAATCGAAGATTTTATACAATGAGGAGCAGTTTCAGCAGTTTTTCTAAATATATTTTTAAAAAATAAATAAAGAAAACCAAATTTATATGAAATCACTATGACGAGCATTTGTTATAAACAAACAATATCTGTTTTTGTTTTTTTCTTTGTGTTAGTTTATAATAAAACAAATGAATAACTTCTGAAATTTTTTCGAGCAAAAAAGCCAGCATTTAAGCTGGCATAGATATTTTCTTTTATATTATATAAATAATCTCTGGAAAATTTTTGAGAAAAAAAGCCTATAATTTTTTTTATATTTATACTTATATTGATATGGTATCTTATACGATATGTGATTTATGCCAAGCATCATGAATGTCAAAACGAATAATTGAGCTATGAAAATTTTTTGAGCAAAAAAGCCAGCTTTTCAGCTGGCAAATTAATTTAATTAATATTTAATTTATATTTTATTCAAACAAAAAAATTATATTTTAATGGATTTTAACCAAATTTTGTTGAAATTTCCATAGATTTGGTCAGCAAAATTTTAATTTTCAAATATTTACCTTAAAAATCGAGATTTTTACATTACGTCCTTATGGAGAGATTTTCAAATTTTGAATTCTTTTGCAAAAAATCAAATTTCGTAGAAATAGCAATTTTGTTTTATTTTGTTCGTATATAAGCTGTATATAAGTATAATAAGTATATAAGTATATAAGTATATAAGTATATAAGTATATAAGTATATAAGTATATAAGTATAAGTCCAAAAAAAAATTTAGCAAAAAACACAACTCTCAACCATAACAACAACACTATACAATATATTATATTATACTATATACTATATATACATAAAGTTATTATTATAAAATACTAATAATAACAATATATACTATAGTATATATAGCACTATACAATATACTTTATAGTGTCATTATTTACCATAATAATCAAACTAGATATTAGATTTAATTGTAAATAATGCAACCAAATAACCAATATCGTTTTACTAACGAATGAATGAACCATATAGGCCCAAATCATCGCGTCAGATGGGGATGAAGTTCAGATTCTCGCAGTTTAAAACCGCTCGAAATCTTACGCTTCCCCGACCGTAAGGTAAGTCGTATGCAAACGATTTAATGCCAACACGTAAATCATAAAATATGATTCAAACACCCAACCTATTTTCATAGGTTAGTTAGAGTTTAAATATATGGCTAAGCCACATCCAACAAATCCGAAAATTCGTTAGATAATACTATTGCCTCTTTACGAGGTAGGCACTGAATTATCATTACGTCTGGGCGAGATTCAGACTTAGAGGCGTTCAGTCTTAATCTCTCGGATGGTAGCTTCGTGCCAATGACCTTTCGATCAAGCACATTTACCAGTGATCCGAATCTGCGGTTCCTCTCGTACTGAGCAGAATTACCATTGTAATGACACTTTATATAGTAGGGTAAAACTAACCTGTCTCACGACGGTCTAAACCCAGCTCACGTTCCCTATTAGTGGGTGAACAATCCAACGCTTTGTGAATTCTGCTTCACAATGATAGGAAGAGCCGACATCGAAGGATCAAAAAGCGACGTCGCTATGAACGCTTGGCCGCCACAAGCCAGTTATCCTGTGGTAACTTTTCTGACACCTCTTGCTTTAAACTCTAAAGAAATCAAAAGGATCGATAGGCCGCGCTTTCACGGTCTGTATTCGTACTGAAAATCAAAATCAAGTGAGCATTTCCCCTTTTGGTCCACACCAGGTTTCTGTCCTGGTTGAGCTCACCTTGGGACACCTGCGTTACCATTTGACAGATGTACCGCCCCAGTCAAACTCCCCACCTGACACTGTCCTCAGAACAGTTCGGTAGCATCCGAAGATTACTACCTTTTCTCCACAATAAATTGACCAAAGTCAACTGCACTGCATTACTGAGTAAGTAAAGAAACAATCAGAGTAGTGGTATTTCACTGTCGACTTGCGTCTCCCACTTATACTACACCTCTAATGTCTCCCTACAAAGTCGGACTAGAGTCAAGCTCAACAGGGTCTTCTTTCCCCGCTATATTTTCCAAGCCCGTTCCCTTGGCTGTAGTTTCGCTAGATAGTAGATAGGGACAGTAGGAATCTCGTTAATCCATTCATGCACGTCACTAATTAGATGACGAGGCATTTGGCTACCTGAAGAGAGTCATAGTTACTCCCGCCGTTAACCAGCGCTTGTTTGAATTTCTTCACGTTGACATTCATGGCACTGGGCAGAAATCACATTGCGTCAAAGCCGTTCACCAGCCATCGCAATGCTTTGTTTTAATTAGACAGTCGGATTCCCCTAGTCCATGCCAGTTCTAGGTTGACCGTTAATTGTACAATGACGACCATGAATCCGAAAATCCACAAATCATAGCCTAAACCCGCCTATCAATCGAGTCGAAAGAGTTCCATTTCAACTCCATTTTAAGTTGCCCCAAAACAGAATCAAACAGCCCAATTCCAATTCAATCAACTTCTTGATTAAGCCCATCATACCCGGTCCCTAGAGCCAATCCTTTTACCGAAGGTACGGATCTAGTTTGCCGACTTCCCTTACCTACATTGTTCTAAGGCTATAGGCTGCTCACCTTGGAGACCTGCTGCGGATATCGGTACGGCTTGAAACGAAATTTATAACTGCTCCCTCAGATTTTCAAGGGCCATCAGGGGCGCTTCGGACACCACAAGAAACCGCGGTGCTTTTGACATTTCACATCCCTTTCTCCAGATGACCTGATTCTAGGGACATGGTTATGTATACAAAGAAAAGAGAACTCTTCCCGAAACACTTGATGACGTCTCTGAGATCGCTTGTGTTGCCACCTTGTGTTGCCGAAACAACCAAATTTTCCGTATTCAAGTTCAGGAATGTTAACCTGATTCCCTTTCGCTGCAAGAGGCTAAAGTCAATTATAAACACTATTGCTAATGTCTATCACCTCTTTCTGATAACTGAATTATCAGATCGCTTAGGACCGACTAACCCATGTTCAAATACTGTTCACATGGAACCCTTCTCCACTTCAGTCTTCAAGGATCTCACTTGAATAATTGCTACTACTACCAAGATCTGTACCCGTGACCGCTCCACTCTGACTTACGCCAGTAGCTTCTTAGCAACCACGGCACCCTCCTACACGATACCGCTTACTCGTTTTAATACAACTTGCGATATCGATCCGGTATAGGTCCCACGCTACAGCGCCATCCATTTCAGGGCTGGTTGATTCGGCAGGTGAGTTGTTACACACTCCTTAGCGGATGACGACTTCCATGTCCACCGTCCTGCTGTCTTTATCAACCAACACCTTTTGTGGTTTCTCATGAGCGTGATGTTAGGCACCTTAACCAGATGTTTGGTTCATCCCACATCGCCAGTTCTGCTTACCAAAAATGGCCCACTAGACATTTGTATTCAATGCAACATCTTCAATAAAGAAAGACGCACATCGAACCCATTTAAAGTTTGAGAATAAGTTGAGAACATTTCGTCCCCAATACTTCTAATCATTCGCTTTACCAGGTAAAACTAAACAACAAATGTCAGCTATCCTGAGGGAAACTTCGGAGGGAACCAGCTACTAGATGGTTCGATTAGTCTTTCGCCCCTATACTTGTGTCCGACGATCGATTTGCACGTCAGAACCGCGGCGGTCCTCCATCAGAGTTTCCTCTGACTTCAACCTGCACAAGCATAGTTCACCATCTTTCGGGTCTCTACATGATCGCTCAAACTCCGCCCAGATGCGAACATCTTTAGACGGGTCGATGTTGCACTCTGTCTTTTAACAGAGGTCACATCACAGTTTACCGAAGCAAACCTTTACATTAATTTCGCCATGGGGTTCGTAAGGCCCTTTGACTCGCGATCATATAAAACTCCTTGGTCCGTGTTTCAAGACGGGACAAGTAGTAACCTACATATACACTGCAGACTTACTAGATTTGCCCATCGACCATCAGTTATACTAAACATTCAAAAGCAATCTCTTATGAGCTCACAATCAAACAATCACATTACCAACAGCCAATATCAGCAATCGAAATCACCAATACACCAAATTAACCGTGCAATGAGCTATAAAACCGATTCCGAAGAATGGTCACCTTCACCATTACGACAGAAAAACGGCACTATTGGTCGCAGTTTTGATACATGGAAAGTGCATTGATCGTCCATTATGAGCTTAAATTAGCAATTCCTAGTGAGATTTTGCAAAATAAATTGACAGACAATCAACTGAATCCCATATATCAGTTTCGGCTCTACTCGTTTACCTCTAAGCGATTTCACGTACTATTTAAACTCTCTCTTTCAAAGTTCTTTTCAACTTTCCCTCACGGTACTTGTTTACTATCGGACTCGCACAAGTATTTAGCCTTAGATGGAGTTTACCACCCAATTTGGACTGCATTCTCAAACAATCCGACTCATAGGAAACATCAATAAAAAGCCTCGTACACTCCAACCGGTCTAACACCGTCTATGGACAACATCACAATCAAGTGAATTTGGAGTATACTCAACAATTAAAAACGCAACCTTTACACCACAATCCTAATATCAAAGATACAGGATTCAGTGCTGGGCTAATTCCCGGTCGTTCGCCACTACTGGGGAAATCCTTGTTAGTTTCTTTTCCTCCGCTTAATGATATGCTTAAGTTCAGCGGGTAATCTCATCTGATCTGAGGTCGGATTTAAAAGTTAATTGAACAAATAAATAATAAATTCGAAATTCCTTGACATTTAATTGATTATTTACTAAAATCTCACAGGTGACAGCACACATATGCACCAGAACGCAACTCATTAAGCTGCGGCACTGGAGAAAATTAAAATTATGTATGCATCAAATGATATCAATAATTTCAATAACCAGAATTTCCGTCAAACTTGTTCAATTATATTTAAAACACTATTTCAATACGTCAATTAATACTGAAACGCACATATTATAATGCAAAATTAAATTGTCATGTCATTAATAGCATCATTATTTCTATTATTTCAATCCAAAATATATTTAAAAGATCAAACAAATAAATCAACAACCCATTCAAAACATTGTTTATTTGCCTTTTCTTCTTTCTATACAATGGTCAATAAATTATGAAAACAATAGTAACAATAACAAATAAATCTATTAACTTCAACAAACAGCATTAACTTTATGTTAATTTCATATGTATAAACTGTATATTAATAGCATTTCAAAAATCGAAACTCTATGTTTCCATAGAGGTGTACTTGTTTAACAAATACACTATCACCTTAAAGAGGCACTTTCGATTGAAATAAAAACCAAAAGTGAACCCTCAAAACATTACTATTGAACGTAATGATAAATGCTATGCCGACCCTCAGACAGATTGGCTATAGGTTGACCCATAGCCGCCATTTGCGTTCAAAATGTCAATGATCAGAGCGTTGTGCAGTTCACATTAATTCACATGTTTTGCTACGTTCTTATCGACGTGCGAGCCGAGTGATCCATCGCTTAAAGTGGTTAATAATATATACCAGATGCTTTTACAGCGATCCATTCTAATTTTCAATCAACCCAACTTCTTTTTACAAAGTCGAGATTGCCATTATCATTTGATCACCAAACGATACTGTAAAGTTAAATAGAAATAGAAACACACGGGGCAGCTTTTCATATAATATCGTGTTAATCAACATACAAATTCTTTAGCCAATTGCAGTTTTGCCAAAATAAAATGATTAATAAAATAACTGAATTCGGATATTTATCTACAAAGCATTAGACCAGTTATTATTAATCACTGCAACTTGAATTCGTATATTGACCAAATAAATAACACTACAATTTTAAAGATATTATATTACTAAACTAATTAAACCTTGCACAATATCCTGATAATGCTTTGATATTGTTTTATCAGTGCCAACAACTTGTGTTTGTATTTCTTTTTACGAGAGACTACGGACATAAGTCTGTCATATAAACAACACCCAATAAAAATGTTTATATGAGACTCGGTATTTCGAAAAATACCATAGGCACCCCGTGAATGTGTTTGGTTTAATGCGATTAATTTACTACTAGCACTTGAAACCATATTTACTACTATAAAACGAGTCGATTTATTGTTTAGCGAGCCGAATACTTCGCAATAAAACAATTCCAAGTAGCATAATATGATATAAATTAAAATCAGCCACTTTTTTATATTTAATAATTCATTATAATAAATAATTATTTAGAGCCAAAATCGTTTTTTTTAATTTAATTTATAGTATGTCAGC